>JAVSCE010006305.1:0-145823 GCA_032199065.1 Smutsia gigantea | reverse complement strand
TAGTAGATATAACCTGAAAAGTAAAGAGTTGATAGACTGTGGCACTAGTACTAACCTCATTACTAGAATCCCACAGTTGTTCCAGTTCATCATCATTTTTATGACAAAATGTCTACCAGTGTAGTGTCATTCATCAAGTTTATTTACAGGCTTCCATTCGACCTTGTTTGCCAAGTGGTGATCTTGGCAAACATATGACTTCAGGCATCTGGAAGAATCTGGTTTCATCTGTTGCTCTGAGTCTTTTTGAGGCACCAGTGTTACTATTGGATTTCCCTCATTATGTTACCCACTTAGTAATCCCCTTAGTTACTATTTCTCCTCCCTGTTTGTCATTTTTACCAAACTTTTCCGCATTTGGAAGGGATGTTAAGTTTGGCTCCTCTGCTGATCCAGCATGGTTAATTTTTTGCTGCACAGCTCAGTACTGTGCTTTTAAGATATGCATGTTGCTGAATATATATTTAGTTTATTGCTCCTAACTGTTGAATGGCATTTCACGGAACCATTTATTATGTTTTAGTTTTCAGTTCTGGGAGATCATTGCTGACCTTTGATGATATTCAGTTATTTATTAACCTCTTATAATGAGAAAGTAGAACTCCTTGCTGAAAATATTTGACAGTTCAGAGCAGTATTTTAAAGGGAATGGTGAATAACAAAATTGGAGAGGAAGAAATTATAAAAACAAGAAAAAGTTAATAGATATATTTTGAGCTTTTAGAAGCATAAAGTCAAAAGTACACATGAAGTTAAAACCTCAGAAAATGGTAGGGACGTTTTCTTTGAAACAAAGGAAATAGGTGAAGATAAGTTGTGAGATAGAGAAGAAAGATACTGCAGGAAGTTGAGTACTGATAGCCTCTTTCAAAGGAGAAAAAAGTTTCTTTTGAGATTTAAAGGCGAGAGCAATAGTATTTGACACTTGAAAAGGAAAAAAATGTAAAGCAGCAGCTGTAAAGCACTAGAGTAGGAATGTGGAAAGATTTTCATTGAGAACCCTGTTGACAGTGTGGGCTTAACTGAATCCATGCAGTCAGCACAGTTAGTTGGCTAACTTAAGGTCAGGTTATGTTGCAGTAAGAAATTTCTAAAATTTTGGTGGCTTATTACAACAAAAGTTTGTTTTTCTTTCATGCTATTTGACCAGCAAGAGGCAGGGTTGAAGAGGAAGGGGCAGTGCTCATAAGAGCCACTTCGGGTTGATAGAGAATTCATTCTCATATATCTATGGTCATTGCAAAGTGGGAAAAATGGCAAATCAGATCACTGGCATTTAAAGACTCCTCCCAGAAGTTACACATGGCTGCTCACATTTCTTTGAAAGTAGGTCACACAGCTACATGTAACTTCATGGAGACATAAAATTTAAAAAGGGAGAGAACCAGAAATACTTGGTGGACAGCACTGTTGACATCCATGTGGACACTTGAGTCTATGTGGATTGGCAGATCAGATCAGTGCTAGTTGAGAGAATCCAGGAACCTTGTAAAGGTAAATACTGGATAACTCAGAAATAAACATGCTATAACCTAGTGAATGCTTCTGGAACTATGCTTTTATTCTTAAATGTATGCAAACTATTCATTTGAAGTACAAGTTAAGTCCTCTGTTTTACTTTTATTCTTCCTTTAAAACCTCTGATTCTTTTTCCTCTTCCTCCTCCACCTTACACTTCACTTCTCTTTCCTCTGGTTACTGTCAGTGTTTTAGTGGTTGCCCTAAGACTAAATCTCTGTCTTCTGTCCTGCTGTTTTTCCTTGCTACCAGCTAGATAGTCAAACACCTCAGACTTAATAAAACTGAACCCTTACCAACAATTCCTCCCCCAGGTTCCCAGTTTTTGTTAAAGGAGCCATAATCTTCCTAATAGCTATCCCTCATCTGTCCCATCCTCTATCCCAATTCAGTTTTTCATGTAGACTTTGGAATAACACAATTTATTTATATTCTCAACTTTATCCCATACAACTGATGCCAGGTTAACTTTCTAAAGGACCATGTTGTACATTCACTCTCCTGAACAATACTCAAGTGTTTTAGCTTGACATTCCATGATCTGCCTTCAGTCTGCATTTCCAGTTTTGCTGTTTGCCATATGCATTATGTGTTTCCATATCTCTGCCTCTGTGTTGTTCTCCTTGCACTTTGAATACCTTTATCCTCTATCTGGATCTTACCCACTTAAGATCTCAAATACCATTGCTTTTATTATTCCTTCTTTACATGCTCTCCTCACCCCCCACCCCTACCCCCAAGGGCTGGAAGGAATTTCCCTTCCTCTCTGAGAACTCAGAACTAAAAGAAGTACTCTCATCCTTGTCTGAAAAAAAATATCACATGGAGCAGTATAGCCATCTACCTCTTTCCCCTAAGCTCTCAGGGATTTTTTTCCTGTATTGGCAGTCGTAGATTTGGGAATTTGTGGAACTTTTTCTACTCAGGATATTTGGGATGTTTTGAGGTGGAGAAGAGAGGATAACTCACTGTTATGTTAGGAATTAGAAAAATTTTATGAAGAGTAAAGTTACAAACATTTTTTATGTTAAATAGAGTCATTGCAGAAATCATTATAGAAAATTTGTAAAAGTTAGCCATGCCTTACTTAAGCTGTCAACCTGAATCAAAACAGTTCTTCATTCATTATGTTGTGATTTTTATCTAGATACTAGAATTTGGAGACTTTATGTTAAAGAATGATGTTAAGTGAATGCCAGTTTGTAAAAGAATAGATTTAATTTTTTTGAGCAGCTTCAGGCTCATAGCAAAAGCAAATATTTTTCAGAAGTGAATTTCAGACGTAATTGTCTTGCCACTGCGTTTCAGCCCCTGGGCAAGTTCACTGTGGATGCAGTGAGACTGAGGAATGACAGTTCTTGGGCTAAAAGGGCTTATTACCTGGCTTTGTTCTCCCGGGGATAGGATAAGTTGAGCCCTAGAATTATGTGTGTATCCAACAGTCTGCAGGTCTAAAATCCTCCTTTGTCTCTGCTTCCACCCAGAGCACTGGGCAGAGCTCTTTGTATAGTTACTGAGTCAATAATAGCTTATTGCCTATGGGTGTGGAAACTGTAGCCTAGTAGTAGGCCAATTACATCATAAAGTAGTTTAGGTTCAGGTGAGGGTCCTGGCCGTAGAACTTCAATTTTCCCCACAGTAATTTAAGGAAATCTTACTTTCTCATTCTTGAATATATAGTTGGGTTTTAATTTGGTTTGAACTCAGTAGTGTCTTTGTCAGGCCAAAGTAATGGTGATTAAAGAATCATACATAGTGATTTTGGGTGACCAACAGAGGAGTAACCTGAAAAATTCAAAGTTACTATGTATAGTGAAGTTACAAAACAACTGCACACAGTTATAACATAATTTAAATTATAAATCTTAAATACATAACATTAGCCAAAATATTCAGGTTATCGGGGATCGTAGTTAACCTTAACTTCTAAGTTGGGAAATATATCTGTAGTCAAATAACTTAAACTTAAATAACTGACTCTGAACTGGGTGTATTTTCCTCCTCTAGACATCAGATTTAATTAACGATGACTGTATTACTAGTATTGATCTTTGCGTGGTATTCTTGTTTAAATTTAATGGTCAGCAATTTGATTTCCCCAATTTCAAATTCTTTTGTATTTTAAGGTAATCAACTGTATTTGGATATTTTTAGGTTCAAGGTAAGGATCCATCAGTGGAAGTCACACAGGATCTCATTGATGAATCAGAAGAAGAACGGTTTGAAGAAATGCCTGAAACCAGTCATCTGATTGACCTGCCCACATGTGAACTCAATAAACTTGAAGAGATTGCTGACTTAGTTACCTCAGTTCTCTCCTCACCTATCCGTAGGGAAAAGCTGGCTCTCGCCTTGGAAAATGAAGGCTATGTTAAAAAACTACTGCAGCTGTTCCAGGCTTGTGAGAACCTAGAAAATACTGAAGGTTTACACCATTTGTATGAAATTATTAGAGGAATTTTATTCCTAAATAAGGCAACTCTGTTTGAGGTAATGTTTTCTGATGAGTGTATCATGGATGTCGTGGGATGCCTTGAATATGACCCTGCTTTGGCTCAGCCAAAAAGGCACAGAGAATTCTTGACCAAAACTGCAAAATTTAAGGAAGTTATACCAATAAGAGACTCTGAACTAAGGCAAAAAATACATCAGACTTACAGGGTACAGTACATTCAGGATATCATTTTGCCTACACCATCTGTTTTTGAAGAGAATTTTCTTTCTACTCTTACATCTTTTATTTTCTTCAACAAAGTTGAGATAGTCAGCATGTTGCAGGTAAGTAAAAGGTGTTCTTCAGAATTCTGTTTTCAGATATTTAATTCCCTTAATATAGTTCAAGCTGGTGTTCATTAATTCCTTATTCTTTTTGAAAGACTTCTTTTGTTTACTTTAAATGTACTATCAAACATAGAGAACAGCTTTATTACGGTTTTCTGAAGGAGAAACATTTCTTAACTTTTCATCTTTTGCATTTTAAAAATTGTGATAGAATATATATAACATAAAATCCACCATTTTTAAGTGTATAGTTCACAGCATTAAGTACATTGAGGGTGCTATGCAACCATCACCACTATCCATACCCAGAACTTTTTCATCATCCCAACAGAAGCAGCTGTTTTAAGAAGTGTATCTTTTATTTCAATTTTGTGAGACCTTGTTATTATTGGGTTTCGTGTGAGTGCCTGTGCTTAAATCTCCCTAAATAATTCAAATGTGCAGCCAGGATTGAGAAACATTCATTAATTTTTCAGAAATTTGAAAGATTATGTGCTGTACAAGGTTGATTTTATCCTGTCTCCTTGAGTTGTAAAATAGGAGTTTTATACCATGTTTATCATATTAATCCTTTATACCCTGACACTGTGGTAAGCATGATTTTGAACACTATGCTTTAGGGTTACCTATATAACTACCTTTGTTATTTCTGTATCAGTCACTATGTTTATTGAGCACCTCCTATGTACATAGTGTGGTGGTTCTCAAGTGTAGTCTAGGAACCCCTAGGGGTTCCTGAAACCCTTTCAGAGAGGTCTGTGAGGTTTTTCCTTTTCCAAATTCATGTAATTGTGAAGCTGTGTTTTCTTCATATACTTCAACCAAAATAACATACTGGCACAGACCAAATGCTGAAGATATGAGAATCTAGCTGTCTTCTGTTAAAGCGAACCAAAGAGATTTGCAAAGAATGTAAAACAGAACCACTCTTTCTAAAATTTTTAAATTTTGGACCATATAGTTTCCCATAAAAAAAAAGTTACATAAACTTGTAATAGCTCATGTTTAAAACAAATGAACTATTTTTTAAATAGTTTTAAAAATGATAAATGTTGGTAAATATAACCCACAAAATAAATGCTGTTTGGAGTCTCCAATAATTTTTAAGAATTTAAAGAGATCCTAAGACTAAAAAGTTGAGAATCTCTGACTTAGTACTTAGCTATAAGACTCCATTTTATGATACTTCCAACCATTATTTACCTTTCGGTTTTTGTGACTTTACTTTTTGTGCAGGGTTTACTTCTCCCGATCATTCTTTGACCTAGCAGTTTTTTTCATTATTCCACAGTAAGGGTGAGGGAGGTTAGACTTTCACGTTATATTGCATTTATAACATATAGTACCTGCTTATTTAAAAGCCATACTATACAATTCAGGTTGCCATTGCATTATTTAGAGGGTGGAAACAGACCCGCAGTCAATATAGTTGAAAGGACCCAGTGACAGAAGCTGAAGTGTAGCTTTTGAATGACTGCTTTTGACTGCAGAAGGGTTGCCAAATCCATAAGAGTAAAACATAAATACTTTATGTTTTAAAAAATAAACTATACAAACTAATTTATAAATATTTGCAACACTTTGTATGTCATCTTACATGTTTTGTCATAATTTATTTATGAAGGCTATAATTGTATAAAGTGTAATTTTAAAAAAGTCTTACTCATTTCTGGTCCATAAGATGCATTTTATGAAATAGCCAGATACTGTGAACTACCTGTTAAATATTTAGGGTTTACCACTTCATTATCCTTATGTGCCAGCAGTGATTCTCAATTCTATTTTCAACAGTGTGTGAGTAGAAAATAATTAAGATTATGGCCATTGGCCTATAAAAGCTCATTTCCTAAAGCCCAACTCTGAGGTTTCCATTTAGAAATTTGGTTAGGTATTAGGTGTTTCCAGATACTTTTCCGGCTAACTAATATACATATCTGTGTAGCTATTTAAATGAGTATTAACTTGCTGTTCTCTGAGTTACAAAAGGCAAGTAAAAATAAAGGAATTTTATCTAACTGGACCACAGTGAGATGTAGTGCAAGGTTCATAACATAATTCCTAGACTAAATTAGGTTAATTAACTGAGAAATTACATGAAAGTACCTAGTGTGGTCACTTGTTCCTAAGAATGTATTCTAATACATGGCAAGATTCTTTTAAGCATGAACAGAAGATTTTAGTTAACCTGAGTTTTCTAGCTAATTGCAACTCAAATCCCTAGTGCCCACACATGAGAAATGTACTTTAAAATGTTTTACATATTAAGTTCCTAAAAGCCAATAAAGTGATGTTATTTCCACATACCTACAGAAGAAGATCCTTTTCAGAGCAAGAAGTTTTAACTTCTTCCTTCATTAGAAATACTGAGGACCGGTATCTCAAATGTTGACATTTTAACATACTACATAATTTCCACTGTTCTGTACATAAGAGCTGAACTAAAACAAACCCAGTAGGATCAGTGGTTTAGGTCTTTTTTAGCATGTTTTGTAGATATCAGGATTTCAGCACTGAAAAAGAAATCTCTAATCTTTCATCCCAGCTACTAATGAAATATGTAAAATCTATCACCTTTAAGAAAACAACTGTTTGCAATAATAGGCTCTTTGTTGTAGAGGTTTTTTGATTCAAATATAGGATTTAACATGTTAAAATTTATTTTACTAGATTTGGCCCATTCTAGTTTGTGTGTGTGCTTTTCTCTGGTTTGTTTCATAACTTTGACTACTTAGGAATCTATCCTGTAGTATATTTTATGTGGTGAGAATGACAAAAACTTGATTATGCAGGAGATCTGCATTCTAAATCTATCTCAGACACTAGCTAGCCTCAGGTAAATCCATTCGTTGAGCCTCAGTCTTGTGAAATTTAAAATTAGTCTGGGAAATCTCTAAGTAATCTCTTAAAGCATGATCTAATTTTAAATTTCTGCATTTACATGATTCTAATATTGGTGAATGGGTTCTGAGTTTTGGGTTTCTGGTTTTATGTGTATGCCTACTTTTACATTATTGCAAAGAAAAAAAGTTTGATTCAGACTTTTTAGAAGCAGCACTTCTTATCCCCATGAAGTTTTGTTAAGTTATCCCAAAAAAACAGGTACAGAAAATTTGACAAAATAGTTAACATCTTATTAAAGCAAAAGCTGTTAAAAGGAAATAGAAAAGAAAAACTAAAGTGATCTAACGAGACTAATTACTTGGAGAACAGGGACTTAGGGGGAAACATTCCAACTATATTTATGATCAGCTTTGAGCTGTCAGTAAATTGCATCCTTCATATGCACATGGAAGCAAGTGCTTTTGTAGAATATTACCAAGAGTATGTTAGAAATCAGAAAAAGTACATGCTAGGTATTAGAAAGCATTCTCCTAGCACACTATATTGGAAATCGCCTCTATACTTTGCAGTTCTAGCTGTCAACACACAAATAATGAATCATGTAAGATGAATGTAAATAGAAGATTGCATTTTTCAAAGAATTGGAACTATTTCTTTATGAAAATATTCTGAATAAGTTAAAAGTCTTTAAACAGGAAAGGAAGATTTAATCTGGGAGAAATGCAGAAAATAAAAATTTACAAAAGGTGTAAGTGGAGGTAAATGTGTACGTATTCACCAAAACCTAATATATTGAGACAAATGGTATTTGAAAAGAGCATTTGAGAGATAAGTAAAAAATTACATATGCAGGTAAACTCTCTTAGAAGATGGATGGTTCAGGCCACAGTACATAAGGTTCAAAAGGAGTCAATGAAATAAGAAAGAAACACCATACTGAGATTGATTAAGGAGTTATCCCTCAGTGTTGTGTCTGGGAGTAGCACCAGTGTTCAGTGGGAGAGCATATTTATATATATATATATATATATATATATTCCACCTTATTTCAGAAAAGCTTTAAGGGATTGATAACCACTTCACAGATGATCCACATAAGGAAAAGGGCAGGTATTTGAGGTATATCCTTTACATATCGTGGTTTGATTTTATTATCTTCCACAGTTAACACTATTACAAACATTTTTAGAACATGATACTTTAAAGTTAATGCAAATTGTATTTCATAAAAGTGAATTTTGAAGATAACTGAAACTTAAAAATACAATTTTCTTTTAGCAGGTTTTGATGGAAATTTTCCCCAAAGTGAATTTCAATGTTTATGTCAATTTTTTCCTTTGTAATTTAATAGTCCAGGCTAATCATAGAAAATTGGAAAATACAGATAGGACAAAAGAAAATCACTCATAATCTATCACCAGCAGATGTCACAATTAACATTTTAATGTTTATCCCTTCTAGACTTTAGATACCCAAATTTATATTAAAAATACAATGTGGTACATACTCTACTATATGTTTCTGTTTGACCTTTTAAAGAGTGCTTAGAAAAATTAACATGGATCTATCTTTTTAACACCTGAGAGTGACCAGTATGAAAAGCACTTATTGTAGTGTCTTGTCACTTAGTTCTATCATTGATGACCACAAGTACATGTAAGACTCTAGATTATTTTATTTTATGAGTTCTTGTGTTTTAAAAGATTTTGTAATCTTACCACTGCCAGAATTCAGTCTCCTTTACTGCTGTCCCTAGGCCATATTTGTAATTCTCATTTTTCTAATCTGCTGTGGACTGACGAGATCTTCAAACTTGTTTGAATTATGTGTAAATTAAGACTAAATAAATAGACCCTGAGAGGGAATAAGAGAGGCTCTCAAAGTAAATGAGTTTTCATGTGTGACCTCTACAACAACTGTTTTTGTTTTCAAGAGTTCTTTTTTATTGAGGTTTCTGATTAAATGAGGTATTAATGTATTTATAACTAATATTGAATGGTGTAGTCAAGTTTTGAATGTTACAACATGAATATACCCTGGAATTTTAGGTTTTACAATGAAACTTAGGTTTTCAACTACTTTTATTAAAACTTGTATAAATCATATAAATGAGTGTAACTTTATACTTTTGTTAATACTTCATAATAATTCTTGTGTAGGAAGATGAGAAATTTTTGTCTGAAGTTTTTGCACAATTAACAGATGAAGCTACAGATGATGATAAACGGCGTGAATTGGTAAGTTATTTCTTATTGAAATTCAAACCCTTAAAGAGCACATACTCTTGGCATCACAGCTTTTAATATTGCATTGTTTACTTATGAGAGAATTTTTTATAATTAATATGACATGAAAGATACATTTTTAAATTAAACTATAAAGTGATTATCTTAAAGCTTCTAAAATTTATTATTTTGTATATTTACATATTTATTTAGATATTGTGATGTATTCACCCCCGCCCCAACACAGTGAGGAAATTTGTGTGCCTTTACAAATCCGAAAACCAGATGTGGGTTATGATAGGAAAGAACTACAAACTCACACATTTTTATGGTTGTAGATATTCATATTATAGGGATGTTTTTCTTTTTAAACAAGAAATAAGGAGAATCCTTTTTTAATAAGTGAATGGTAAATAATTTGGTTCTTGGAAATTTTTGCTTCCAAATATGTTTATAATCACTTTTTTGAGATATAAACCATGCTTAGGGGAAAGAGATTAGTGATTGCCGTTTACATTTTTTTCAAACATTATAGTCAGGTGTTTGGGTTTTAAGAAGTAGTGAAAGATTGCTGAGTTAAAATCAGCCAAATCATCTTTAGTATAGTTATTTATTAATAGCCTGCTCAGTTTTCCCATTTATAAAATTAGAGAAATCTCTTACGTTCTTTACAATTGTTAAAAATTGAATCATACTTTTGAGGGCTCCCTGGAAACCCAGCCACCATTTATTTATAGCATGGTTTCTGTGAAAGTACATGCTCTAATTCAAAATATCTGCCTTACATGGTATTCTTAGACCTTAATCATAAATTGAGAATAGAGTGTGTGTTTGTGTGTGTGTGTGTGTGTGTGTGTGTGTGTGTGTGTGTGTGTGTGTGTGTACACAGCCTCTGAGACTCGTAATATAATGTATACACTATAATGCCTTCAGAGAATTAATAATTCAGTGTTTGAGGAATAATGCAAGCTTTACTTCTAATGGGATGCTAGTTTTTAATATGGTCTTTAATGTAGGTTTTGAGAAGCCTGGATATCCTGAAAAGTCAAGGTCCTTGAGAAAGGTGAACTCCACTCTGGTAGACTACATTAGTGTGTGTCCCAAGTTTACTTTTATGTATGTCATCTTCTCACTATACTTTCTGACATTACAGGTTAATTTTTTCAAGGAATTTTGTGCATTTTCTCAGACATTACAACCTCAAAACAGGGATGCATTTTTCAAAACTTTGGCGAAGTTGGGGATTCTTCCTGCTCTTGAAATTGTAATGGTAAGTGTACAACTTCTTTTCATGTTTTTGAAATTGTGAATTGTAATAGATTTATATTATGGATGGGAAAGTATTTATTTTGAATTTCATTATTTAGGTTATAATTCACTTGATAGTGAATTACTGCAAGACTGTTTCAGTCTTCAGATTTTTGTTAAATTTGTAATTTTAATATGTAATCACTTATATATAATACAGCTTTAAGTGATTAAAAATCCCACATTTTTATAAGATTGTTATGTCTTCTGTAACAATATTAAGTATATGTTTCGTAGAAACTATTAAAATATCTTTCCTTTTAGATCAGTGAGTGGAAGGAAGGCAGACTGGACCAAGGGGGCTTGTGCCACAATAAGGGGTTAGGGCTGTGGTTCTCATAGTTTTGTCTTATGAGTTTTATCTATTGGTATTTATTGTATGAAAAATTAAAACTGAAAACTTTTTTAAATGTATTCATTTTAAAGTAATAATCAGTCCATTATATGTTAATATGTCTTATGAAAAAAATTTTCAAAAAAAGTTACTGAGAAGAGTAGCATTGTTTCACACTTTTTTACCAACACCTTTATTGTCTGGCTTAATAGAGCAAATTCACATTTAATTTGTTGTGATATCACATGTTTCGTAGTCTCTTGAAAACCCCGCTATATTTGTGTTAGACTGAGAATGAAAAGGCCAATAATGCCTTAGTATTCTTATGAAAATAGTTTAAATCTCATGTACTTCCTGAAAAGAGTGTTGGGCCCCTCACTAGGATTCCCTGGACCCACATTGAGAACTGTGAGTTGGGGAATGTTTTCAGAATCACTGAGAGAATTTGTAACTTATCATGTATCCTTCATGTGTTGAAGGGGAAAAAGCATTCAGGACCACTCCTTAGAAAACTAAGTTGTGGAATAGAGTGCAAACACCCAGGGTGTTTTCAAAAGCATCCTCTATTTAAAAAGTTGTGAAAGAGAAAATCAGTTACAAAGGAATAACTCTGGCAAATCCAGGACCAAAGACAGATTCTGGAAAGTTTTGAAGTCTTCCAAGATACGTCATTCACATTTTGCATATGGTTGTATCAAGAACCTTACATACCACCCCAAAACTTTTTTACAGAATTTGGAGATGATCGCTTTATAATCCTATGCTGATTCTATTTAAATTCTCTGAATATTTATCTTTGTGGTAAAAACTGGCAAACACTAATCATTGAGCTACCTAAAAGTTTTTAGTATTTGTACAAGGAAAAGAAGAAAAGGATTGGGAGGTTATATATTTTGATTCCATTTAAACCTGAAAAGTTGGTGTGCATAGATTTGGGAAAGAAAAGAAATTGTGGAAACATGAACTTTTGTTAATCTCTAAGTACCCTAACTTTCCTTTTATCAGGGTATGGATGATTTGCAAGTCAGATCAGCTGCTACAGACATATTTTCTTATCTAGTAGAATTTAGTCCATCCATGGTCCGAGAATTTGTAATGCAAGAAGCCCAGCAGAGTGAAGACGTAAGTAATATTGTTCTAGTTCTATGTGAATTACTTGTAGTGTTTTGCTAACTATTGAGAGAAAAGGCTTAACCATAATTTTAATCTTTCATGAAGCAAAATAATAAATTTCTGATCAGTTGTAACTTTGGCAACCCCAGAATATGTGACAATTCATTGTGTATTGTTACAAAAACATTGAAATTAGTATTGAGATAGGTTTATAATAGAATCAGATTGTTAGATGTTGGTCTTAAAAAAAAAGTTTCAAGTGCAAATGAAATGTAATTTCAAGCCTTTAGATCAGCCACTCATCTAGTATAACTAAGAAGTTGCTTTGACTTGTTGAAATGTTTCTATTTTTTTTGTTGGGAATGAACATCTAATAAATGAGAACAATGTGTTTTCCCACTACAGAATCTATAAACTTTCTCCTTAAACTATTTTAAGTACAAAATGAACATGGAGCTGTAATTTAAAGTACTCTTTCTTACATTAAATATGTTTTAGTATTAGGAGAAAATAATTAAAATCTAGTTATCTCCTTTTTAAAGGAGATTTTGACTCCAAATGTTAATTTTGTCCTTGTGTGAGTTACTATTGAATTAAACTAGAGCTGTTTTATATGTTTTGGTTTAATCTCTTCATGTCTATTTAGGTTTTTACATTCTATCTTTGTTAGCTGTTTCCAGTGTTTTTTTAAAAACAATTTTTTTGAGAATCAGTTTGCACTAATGCTATAGTTTGGGCAGTAGAAAAGAAATAGAAGAAGTATTTTGTGTTGTGTATTTTAAGTTTTTTAAACCTAAATCATGCTAAATCTGACTTTAAAGAAATAAATACCTACTCTGTTAATCAGTTTATAATCTCACTATTGATATTCTTATTTTAGTGCCATCCTTTATAAAAGATAACTGAAATTAACACTCCTGTTGCTCTGTCCTCAGTGATATGTGTGATAAGGGAATTCATCATAAGATCTTTCAGACCACAAGAATATTAATGACTAACTTTTAGAATTCTTAATTCCTAAAGCTTTTCTGTTTTCATTAGAATTGTTTCCTTGTTTACATTTAATTGATGCATGAGACTTAGAGAAGCAGTAACTGATTTTTGACTATGAAAAGTCCCTTTCTCAATTTTTCTGTTTCTTATAATTGCAATCTTCAAGGTCTTTCATATCTCTGAATTTTCTGAGATCTAAAATTTTACAACTTAAGAATTTTGTTGCCTCAAAATAATTGAGTTAGCCCACAAAATAGGATAAATTAAATTTTTTTTAGAATTTCCAAACAAGGCTTCTACATCTGAATTCTACAATATTGGGTTGGTGGTAACCTTTAAAAAGAAGAAATAACTTACCTGTGTATTCAGTGGACATTTTACATTTTGATGCCCTTTTAAAATGACTTGCAATCAAATTTTTCTTTCTGTTATCATGGAGCAGATTTGGTATGTATTGAGACACAAGGAAATATTAACATTTTTTACTAGAGTCATTATTTCTTTCCAAGCTGGAAGGATAGATTTGCAATAATTGCTGTCTTTTTGTTATGCCACAGGTTTCACATATTTTCATGCTAATGGCCTTTGAGACATTCAGTAAAATGTTTTTAGAATCTTACTGGGTAAGGATTACAGATATAACCGAACTACTTATTTTGGCAGCTATTTCAGTGTATTTCTCACAGGTATAATTCATATGTTCATTTTTTTTTAGATAGAACATCGGGGGCTTTTTTAGTCCTTATTTTTTAAAGATTCATACTGAATATTTATAGAATTATACACATAGAATTTGCTTCAAAATAACTTGGAAAGTGAAATTTGTCAAAATAAATTTAAAAAATAAATAAGCTAACAACCTATGTGGGTTGACCAGTATTTTATATTGAACATGCCACGTTTTATTTATTAAAACTGTCCAATTTTTTGTAACCTTTTATTTTACAATAATTTTAAATTTACAGAAAGGTTGCAATAATACCAAAAAACTCCCATATACATTTCACCCAGATTCCCCTAATGTTAACATGCTACCGCCTTTGCTTTATCATTCTTTGCTTGTGTTTGTATATACATATTTACAGACATTAATTATTTCTGTTCTGAACCACTGAAGAATAAGGTAGAGGAGTAATGGCACAATGCCCTTTTATTCTTGTTTACTTCAATGTGTATCTACTAAAAACACTACGTACATAATTATAGTTACTAAAATCAGGAAATTAACATTTTTACAGTACTGTTATCTAACTGCAGTCCTAATTCAGATTTTATCAGTTGTCCCAGTAATGTCCTTTTTAGCCCAGACAAAAATGAAAAGTTTCTGGGCCAGTATCCAACAATTTGGATTTGTCTGCTTTTTTCTCATAACTCAGGTTAGGTTTTTTCTTTGTGTAAGGAATGGTACAGAAGTAATGTTTTCTTCAGTGAGTGCATCACATCAAGAAATTCTCCCAGCTTTAAAAAGTGAGGCTGTTTTGTCCAGGCTGTTGTGCCATTTCACAGACTTAAGGAGTCAGACCATTAAGCTCTGTAGAATTTGAGGATCTATTGTTGCTTCTTCTAACATACTAGAATGGATTAGAAAAGGTATTCTACAAGTTCTGTAGTACTTGTAGCCTTCATTCACATTGCTGCAGAGCAAATTTTATACACATGACTTTTTTTTTATAATTCTTAAATTTTTACATTTTTAAGAAACTGGAATTATTGCCACACATCCATCAGTTAATTTTATTCTTACTTGAGAAATTTTTCTGCTCTTTTCATTCTTTCTCCTCGTATTTACTATAGAGTCATAGAATTTAAGATACACAGGTGCTAATACTTACTTGATCTTATCAGAAAGTGTCAATGGAAAATTTTTATGATTGTCCAATGGCTTATAGTAACTATCTAATGCCATAGATTATAAAATGTATCTCAATATCAAGAAGTTAAAATTTTAAATGTCATAGAAACAATGAAATAAAGTATGTACTTTTACCTTTCCCAATCAGAAAAGAAAGATGCCAGCTGATAATCTGAATAGCCTTTGAATTCTGTGTGTATGTACTTAGAGTTTTCCCTTTATTGCTAGTTATCTTTGGCAATGCTGCAAAATTCTTAAACCCACTAAAACGTACGTTAATGCAAAAGTTTGTGTTTCTGTACTATAGAATAGTATGTGCTTGGAGTGTGATGAAACCAACAGGAGCATTCTTTAAAACTTTGATTTAGAAAGAGCTGAAACTTTGGACAATATCTCGGAAACTGGTTACATTCACTGATTTGGATGAAGATTGTAAATTTTTCTTAAAGGGGCAGAGGGTAAATAAGACTTAGGAGTCCTACAATCTCTGTCACAACTACTCAGCCCTACGCTGTAGTATGAACTGTGCATGGACAGTTTGATAATGAATAGGATGGCAGTGTCCCAGTAAATGTTTTACTGTAAAACTGATAGCAGGTAGGCAACCAGCCAGGTAGTTTTGTAGTTTGCTGAGCCCTGACTTAGACCTTCTCTCAGAACATTGCAGGTAAATGGTTATTACATTTAGAGGTTGATTCTGAATTGAAGGTTATAATTGCAGAAGCCACTATGGCAGTGTAAAAAGAAGTAAAACATAGAAGGCATAGAAATAATTAGGCATTAATTAGAAGGAGGTTGTTAGGCCCTCTTAAGACTATAAATATAAGAGGGTATTCTCTAGAATAGATTTTGATTCCACAGCACTGAAATAAATTCACTGGTGTTAGTTACTCTATAATTGTTTGTTTTCAGATCAAGTCACTGTTTAACATATGAAGAGGGACTGTTCCAGTAGTTTGTCTTACGTCTTCATAATAGCTCTAATTTGTTGAACAACTAAAAATTCTAAGTAAAAAACTCTAGCAAACAATTAGAAATGCTGGCTTGAATTTTAAGAAAGTAGTCTTTAGTAATTTTCTGTTCCATTCCCCTTGTTATTTATATAAGGGAACAATAGGCATGGAAGAGTTAATAAGGTTAGCTAGTTATTGGTTTTACTGCAGTCAGAGGCTGGGTCTTTTAATGTGGTATTCTTTCTGTTCACCAGGGTTACTCTATCATGTTCTATCTCTAAGACTGAGTGATATCAAAACTTTTTCCTTTGATATTAACAATCACTTTGTTTCCTACTTTAATACTCTGGATTTCTACTTTAAAAATACAGGCAGAAGGCAAATTTTGTATCTGCAAGCTGCTTTGTAGCTCTTTATATTAAAAGATCCAAGAGCATGTTACGTAACAATAAATCTATTTGGCATTAGATTATTATATCACAATGTGTATTCACTCACCTCCTGTGGAGAGTTGTATTATACTGGGTTATTTTTTCTCACTTTTTTACTGGAAAGGATTATCTTGTTAGACGCTGAAATAATCTGTTTTGGGGGTCACATAAGGTTGTGAGTTTGTTTGTTTAATCAACTTCAAAATTCATACCTGAGACTGAAACCTAGAATGAAAATCAACCTGTGATGAGCAAGAATCGCTGGTAAATGACATTGTTTTCCACTCTCCTATATTGATAGTATCATAAGCTGCAGCAGGCCATTGTTTTGTTTTGTTTTTGGTGGGGCGAGGGTGGGATTGAGTAGATTTTCTCACTCTAAAGTGTTTATGGAACATGAAAACAAAAAATGGTCTTACAGAACATTAGAAACAGAAAATTTAAGTAAGTTCATTCATTCTTTGTGTTTTTGCTATATGTTTATAATTTTGTTCTCTCAGCTGGTATATTTGTCTTTTATTCAAACCAGGTCTAATGGAAATACGTTCTCTTTTAGGATATCCTTCTCATTAATGTAGTAATTGAACAAATGATCTGTGATACTGATCCTGAGCTAGGAGGTGCTGTTCAGTTAATGGGACTTCTTCGTACTCTAATTGATCCAGAGAACATGCTGGCTACAACTAATGTAAGAAATTACTGAGATTAAAAACATTGTGGTCTAGTCAGATTTAGATTATTTTATATGTAATAAGTTATGTGTAAATATATAAACTACATGCAAATACAAATTTTTGAAAATTTGTACAATTTGGTATTGAAGTAGCAATGGTACTCCTGTAGCAGTTCATTTGCAGCAAAGTACAAGATTGTTATCTGCTAAAATCTTGGTGAAATGTTAGCACTTCTATTTATGACCCTTGGCCTCTGTATGTTAACTTCTTAAAAATTAAACAGTACACAACAATGAATATATTTAACACTTCTAAATTGGAAAGTTAAAAATAGTTAAGGTGGTAAATTTAATATGTTTTATAATCACAATAAAAAAAATTCATATGTACTGAATGATCTCAACTGCATAGTAAGAGAAGTCATAAAGAACTGAAGGAAGTATTCGAAAATATTGATAGTGGTTGCCTCAAAATGAAGGGATGGTTTTCCTTTATAAAATTCCCTCATATTTGGAAAATATGTATATTATTTTTAAATCATTACAAGTGTATGGAGCCAGTTGTGTAAAAAACAGTAGCCAAAAAAATCGAAAGGCATTATTTTCCAAATTTCCAAATAAAAAATTGTTTTTATTGAAAAAATAAATCTAAATTCTGTCCAATTCCTACAGCTTGATAAATCAATTTGGTGGTTTTTCAAATTTAGATATGTTGTGAAATCTGGGTTTCAAATTTAAAGCAGTTAAGTTGCTCTCACATTGCTTGATAGATTCTTCATTGCATTTCAGATTACAAAGTGTATTTGAAAAATAATTATTCTGAATAAATTTCCTCTGAAAAACATTTTATAATAATATCTAATGTTTGTCTTGCTTTCATTTTTATTTAATATGTGATATGAAGTAAATTTGATTTCACAGTTCTGCAGAAATAAGATTGAGTGAATATAACTAGTTTTTTCGTTATTTCACAGTATATTAAAATATCTGTTGTTTGTGTATGACCTGCACTGCTAATGCTTGAAAATGTTTTGTTATAAAGGTAATAGTATTTTCTAAAATTCTATATGTTTCAGAAAACTGAAAAAAGTGAATTTCTAAATTTCTTCTACAACCATTGTATGCATGTCCTCACAGCACCACTTTTGACCAATACTTCAGAAGACAAATGTGTAAAGGGTAGGGCTTCTTATCTTCTTATGATTTCTGTTTTTAAAGAAGGAAATAAGTATTATAACTAATAGACTGTTTTCTTGCTGTTTTATATGATAAATTTCTACTGAAAAATTTAAACTCTACTATAAAGTCATACTTCCCCTGTTTTAGTGTCTGTTAAGAAAATGATATGGAAAATGTTGCAAAGACTATTACACCTAGAGGAAGAGAGCTGTAAACATTTAGCAGAAGAAGGAGAGTGTTCCCAAAATTGTTTGTTAGTACCTAGAGTAAAAGTAGACAGTATATTGCCTACATTAGAAAATCCAAGGATCCCATCATTTGGGGAAACAATTTCACAATATTGTAAAAGCTTTCTAATTTCACATTGTAAGGATCAGAAGTTGATGGTCTAATCAAAAAAGTTGACTAAAACAGAACAATTAGGAAAAAAACCTTTATGAACATTTATTCTAAGTACTCATTTGCTGATTTTTGTATAGGGTCAAGGCTTTTTTTTTGTAGTATGTGTTTTTGTTTTTCCATATTATCTCCTTTACATAAACTACACCCATAATTCATCAGCTAAAATTTCTGGTTTCAGTTTATTGAAGTGGAGTGAAAACCTAAAGATATTTATGAAGCAGTCTGAATACAGAATCCTACTATGGTTTTAAGTCCTTCTCCCTTAAGTATTTATAGTTGTGTATATCTAATTTGGCAACAATATTTTGATAACTGTGTTCTGTTGTTTTCAACTTAGCCACAGATCCTACAGTTCTGTGATACTTAA
This sequence comes from Smutsia gigantea, assembly GCA_032199065.1. NCBI lineage: Eukaryota > Metazoa > Chordata > Mammalia > Pholidota > Manidae > Smutsia > Smutsia gigantea. The sequence goes on along the minus strand of JAVSCE010006305.1, from coordinate 126,853 downwards.
TCACTCAGCAATACTTAAACTATGTAATTATACTACCAAATATAGCTAACATAAACAAAGGACTCTGATAAGCATGAAACTCAACTAGTGAAATGATAAGTGAAAAGGAGGGGCATATTCTCTCAGAATGTTGGTTAATCTGATAATCAGTTAAGAGGCAATCAGTTAAAAGGAAATCAGTTAAGAGAATGTTTACTAAAGTAATAAGGTTGTAGAATGGGCACCCCCCCCCCCCATTCTACTACCAATTCCATTTCTGAGTGTATATCATAGGGGATGTTTGCATATCCATGCCAGATACAAGAATGTTGTTGCATTGTTCATGGTAGGAAAATGAAAAAAGTGTGGTATATTTATCTAATGGACTACTTACTATGTAGCAGTTAAAATAATTGAATTTTAATCTGTCAGCTGACTATTTCTCAAAAATACAAAGTTGAATGGGTAAAACACATTGCAGAACATTTTCATGCAATGTGGTTCCTACAGATACCGTTAGTTTCCTGTGTACCCCTCATGTTTTCATTCCACCCCACCCTCATCCCTGAAGGAATACTGAATTTGGAGTTTAACTCCCCTGTTTTATATTATGACATGTAAAATCTGATACTATTTTTCGTGTTTTCAAACTTGATATTAATTGATTTCTGTTGTGGACATTATTCTTTATTTTTTTTCTTTTTACCCAATTTTTTTTTTTAGATAAATCCATATTGATACCTAGAATTCTTACTTATTTTTAACTCTTGTATAGTGTTCTCTTGTGTGAGTATGCTATAGTTTAGCCATTCTGCTTCTAATGTTCCTTTGTTTCTAGCTTTTTGTTATTACAAGGAATGCTCCAATATACATTCTTGTGTTTCCCTACACAAATGTGCTCTAAGATATGTGCCCAGAAATTATAATTTATAATCTTCTACTTATTTTTTTTAATATTCAGTGACTAAATTCCTCATCTGCACCCAATTCTGTAAAAGACTGCATGCAGATAGAGGTATAATAACTTGCCTGAAACAACCAGTTCTCAATGGTTATTATGTGGGTAAAATGAGATCATAACAAAGACATGCTTCATATGTTGTAAAGTGCTGGGGAAATGTGAAATACTATTACTGAAGAAGCTGCTTTTAATTTTTTTTGTTAGATAATATAGCTGGATCTAACAAAAACAGCACGATTTGTCCTGGTAAGTGTAATTCCTATTTTATGAACTAGTGCAAATTATAAGCTTTTCCCTAAACAGAGTATAATACGTTGATACAAGGCAAAGGAGGGCATATTTTCAACAGACTATAAATCCAAAAATAGATTTGCTTTCCTCTTTAATATAAAGAAAAATAATCCCACTTTCTCCAACATAAAAGATAGAAAACCAGTTGGAACTTTTGGGGTTTTTTTCTATAAATTTATTTCTGATGAGAAGGACATTGAAAGTTAGGGATTTTTTACTGTTGAAATCTTGTAAACTAAGGACAGTTAGTCAGGAACAAGTCTTCATGACAACCTTATACTTAGGTATTATTTATGTATCTGAGTTATAAACACTGTTGCTTGTACTTGGAACATGCATGCCAAGTATGGGCTTAGTATTATGAAAAATATGCTGTGTACATCTAGCATCTTTTCTTTTATACCAGCCTCATCAAAACTCTAGGAAGCCAATTTCAGATAAGGAGAACACTCAGAGATAAACATAAAATGAGTAATTTCATGTCCTGATTTGAAAAAAGTGAAAGCAAGACATTTAACTAACACTGCAAATTATTTTTACAAAATCTTTTATAAATTTGGGAATAGAGAAATTAAGAGAATTTTTTTTAATGGTGAGGACTAGTTCAGATATTGACTATAGTATTGGTAGCTATACAGATTCACCTGGAGCAAGTAAAACTCTTTACTTGCATTTGTTAGAAAAGATCTTTGAAATACCAGAATTGTATTTCATATATTTAATGGCCATTCTCTTATTGAAAGAATGCTGGTTTATTCCTGCTAGCATCATAGTTCCACAAAATATTTATGTAATCTTCCTGAAAAATAAAATTGTTGGACTAGATGGTGTCCATTTTTTCTGTAAGGCTATGACTCCGTAATTTCCTCATACTGTCATATTTTTGCCAAAAGCATTTATAATAGGTGTGGGTAATTACCTATATAAGCTCTCTTCATACATTCAGTTTTGATGTTGAGGAAGTAATTTGAAATCATTCCATGATGTATAAACCAAAGCCCCTTGAGAAAACAAAAAAATAGTTTATTTCAGAAGGCCTCCCATGGGTACACCATTTTCTGTTGAAAAGATTACTGTTAAAAAAAAATTGATGTAATATTTTTTGCTTGATAGGCAAGTAACCAAAAATACCCTTTCCTTAAAAGATATCTTTAAAGTAGCATAATAATTTGTCTTGGGAATTCATATTGCACCACTATTTAGGCAAAATGTTTAAGGTACTTCCTCTTGTGGACACTTTAATAGTAATATTAATTGATATTAATATTAATAATGAGAGTCTTTATTAAGGAAACATTACCAAGAAATTCTCATGAGGCTTTTTGCTTCCATATTATTATTTTATGCAAGAGCCTTGGAAAGTATCTTGTTAGTAGGTGAAATTTATACTACTACTGGAGAGTCTGCCTGATGAGGAAGTAACTAACTTCTTTAATTGATACAAAAATAAGGAAAAAATACAATTTCATTTTTGCTGTAAAACATAGGATGTAAGCCTTGTTCTCATTTAGATCTATTGCTTTAATATTTTCATGTGATGACTTTCTTTGTAGATAATTATCAAACAGCACAGCTGCTTGCCTTAATTTTGGAGCTACTTACATTTTGTGTGGAACATCACACATACCACATAAAAAACTATATTATGAATAAGGACTTGCTAAGAAGAGTCTTGGTCTTAATGAATTCAAAGCACACTTTCTTGGCATTGTGTAAGTAAGAGTTTAAATGAACATTCATTCTTGTAAGATGTTTAAAGGAACATTTTTAATAGAGATAAAAGCTTAAGTTACTCGTGTGAATTTATATTTTTAGCAGTGTTTATGATATTAAAGAGATTATTGTGGGAAGTACTAATCTTTGTTTTATTTAAAGACAAGTGATAGGTCATAGTGCTTGCCCACCCACTCATATATTGCTCACATTTAGATTCAGTTAGTGTGACTGTTATAATGCCATATGCAATGACTGCATGGTAGTGAAGTGGTTTTTTTTTTCAATACCATGAAATGTTTTCGTGTAACTCAGAGTTATTGAACTTGTAAAATAACTTATGATTAGTCCTTAGACCACTTAGACCAGTATTAACCAAACTGAAATGCTGATATTTGCACCAATGTTGATTTTTGGCAAACTATAAACTTAACTTTCCTCTTCATAATTTCACCAAAAAAGAGATAAAGAAACCTTCCTCCAAATAAAAAATTTGCAGTTTTTTCAGGGCATAAAAATTGTAGTTAAAATTTGAACACAGAAAAGGTTAATCTCCCTACTTCTTTATTTTTAAAGCCTTAAAGTAGCCACTGTTAACTGACTGCACTGTTTCTTTTCCATTCCTTTTTCCACACCTAAACATATTTACACACATACAGGCTTTTTTGTTTTATTTTTATAAAAACAGGATCATACTAACACACTTCTCAGTCTCTTAATATTCTCTAGGTCACTGGATATGGCGTGAAGTAATTTTTTTTCCTAAACATGGCTGGGTAACATTGCATAGAGTGGCTCTTCTGCAGTTTATTCTGCCATTCTCCAGTGCATGGATTATAAGATTGTGTTGGTATTTTGCCACTCCAAACAACACTATAGTAAATAGCCTAGTACCTATATCTTTTAAGTACTGCTTAATTTTTTTCCCTTCATAGGATAGATTTCCAATAACAGGATTGCCAGGATGTTATATATTTTTAATATACCCTTTTTAATTTTAACTTAACATAGAGCCTCCAGATTACTTTCCCAAAAGATTGAAGCATTTGACATTGTTCCAGCACTTAATGTTACTGCTTTTGAAAATGTTGTCAAGTGGATGATGGAAAATGCTGTATTGCATATATTGCTTCATAATTTCAATTACTATAAACTTTTTTTAACTATAGCTTTATGTGCTCATCAGTTCAGTTCACCAGCAGTATACAAAAGTGCCCATGCGCTCATTTCTTTGCCAATACTTTGGTCTATTTTAAATCTTAACTATTTCTTTATTCTGCCACAGAAAGGGGTGCTGTTATGAGTCTAGCACTTCTGTCCACACTTGTGTAGTGTTATCGTACATTTATACCTTATGTGACCTATTTCTGTTTTATTCTCAGATAATATTTAGAACCTCTTTCAACAGGCACAACTTCTTTTAATGACCTCCATCTGTGAACAGAGGGTTAAAATGAGAGACTAATAAAATCAGGGACCTTGTGTTTTAAAAGATTTGGCTCACTAGTGGTATCGATAGAATAAATTAAACTACCTATAGGAAAGGTTACAAGTTAAAGGATCAACAAACATAAAAATAAGGATTGAAATTCCAGTTTTTTGTGTTCCATAAAAATTTTAGCAGTAATATTGTTAAATTTGTTTAGCTTTGTTTAGCTAGAGAAAGACTAGTTACTTTTTAGTATTCTAACATGTGAAAAGCTAAATTTTGCTGCTTGTCACTCTCTTGTTCTTTTACAAATACAGTCAGTCCAGTCTGCCACCATATATGCTTACCAGAGGCAAACAGCTCCTATGCAGTTAGTATACAAGAGAATGATACTATTATAATGTGGAGGCAGTATTGGTTCACAGATGATTTTTCCAAGGCAAATAACTGAAATAATGGAACTATAGCCTTTATCAAAAAAAAAAAGTTTAGCTCTCATGCTATACTGGCAGCAGGAGCCCATTTGGCTGTATTTTCAGAAAAAATTTTAAAAAGCACTTACCTCCAAAGTTCACTCCCCAAGAAAGGTAAGGCAGTCTTAACTCTTGGCTGGTTGTGCCATTCCCATGCCCACTTCGTTGGCAGCCACCCATTGACTGAGCTGCCTTCACTGCATTGTCCCCGCATCCACCAGCACTAAGTACTGCCCACACTTGCATTCTGTTGTTCTTGTATATTTTTTAATCTTTCTGCCAAGGAGCTACCTGCCTGGATAGTTTATTTCTCTCTCAGACACCAATTATTGGGTTTTTGTTAGCTCTGGCTACATAAGTTGTACAGGTTTTGACTGATCGGTCTTTCCCTGTGTTTCTCAAAGCCCAGTTATTTTTAGTGCACAGTTTTGCTTTTTACTTTTGGAGAACATATACATTGTTTTATGTAAAGACACTTGTATAATAATTATCAGTAAGATTATCAGCTTATTCCCTGTATTATTTTTAATTAGGTGCTCTTCGTTTTATGAGGCGGATAATTGGCCTTAAAGATGAATTTTATAATCGTTACATCACGAAGGGAAACCTTTTTGAGCCAGTTATAAATGCTCTTCTGGATAATGGAACTCGGTACAATCTATTGAATTCAGCTGTTATTGAATTATTTGAATTTATAAGAGTGGTAAGTTTATATTAAAGGATTCTTAGTAAAGTAATATAATTATGTTTAGTGGTGTTAATATTTGAAATTGCGAAATTCAACATAGTGTTTTAACCCATATTTACTCTATATTATTATTATTCCATTTTTATTGGTCAAATGTTTCAAGATCATATTTGGCATATGTGGACATTTCAGTCAAGCATGCCATTCATGTGATTTCTGTGATCTGTTGTAGGGGTAGTGATGAAAATGAATAGTTCCTTTGGTAGACATTGATAAAAAAAATGTATAAAAGGTGGGATGTTATCATGGAGTTTTAAGGTTAAAAGACCAGGAAGTTAGGCAGATCATTCCAACTGCCTTATCTAACGGATGAAGAACTTCAGACACCCAAAGTAGTCACGTGACCTGTTTAAGTGCATACATTTGGTCAGGAGCACAGCCAGGCTCTGAGGATATGTCACAGCTCCTATTCAGGCAAAAAAGATCTAGAGAGAACTCTGTAAGAATAACAAAGACGAAACAAATAACTGTAGAACTAATACACTCAGTTTACCCTGTCCCACACATCAAACTGATTCCACCAGGGAAATGGCCACATAGTTTGAAAGAACTTGAAGAGAAGAAAGTGAAAACTTAGAAATTCCTTCTCTAGTTTTGTTTCATACAAATCAGATTTCTACCAGAGACATGCCCCTCTCAGATTATTTGCCTAACTGGATTGTTTTTCTAGTAACAGTCACCTGCCAAGAGTATGGCTTTCAAAAGGATAGAGAGGATAGAGGTACTGTCTTTATCCTTAGGAAAGAGGGAACATAGTTAACTAGCTCACCAAGTATCTCAACCCAGGCTCACAGTGTACTGTTCTAATGAGTCAGAGATTAACTTTTATATATTTTTTTTCCTCAAAATTTTTGGTGAGATACCAATAAACTGTAGTGTTCACAACCACATCCCTATTCTTATGATTGAATTTGTTTTTCTGATAACAATTTGGAGTGGTTGATAAACCTACATATGGAATCCCAAAACTTAACTCAATTGTTTTGTTCAGTACACAACACAGAACCCATTTACCTAAATTTCTAATTTTTCTTCTTTGCATATTTTTTGATTGCGATGTCCAGGAAACCTAGTTTAAAGACTTAAAATCCTTAATGCAACACAGTTATGGTGTATCTTTCAAAGAAGTGACTTGTATATTCTTACTAGTATTAAAGTCCTGAATCACAACTTTAATTATGTTTAATGAGTCTGCTTTTCACCCCTGCATTTGCAGTGATTAGAGTGATTTCATTTAGAATTGAGAATTTAGAAGTTACTGTCAGTTTATTTCACAAAAATTATTCCATTGGAAGACCATGGGAATAGACAAGTGCAATTCAAGTTAATAGTTTATCAGATCTGTATATGTAATATAATCTAAGGAGTCTGTGTTTATTATTTAGGTAAGGCATATCCCATTTTGATAGCAGTTAAACAAAAAGTCATCAAGTAATACCTAACATTTGTTGAAAATATAATTTTAACATCAGCTTTCTAACTAGCTGTTGCTCTTAGGCCATCCAACTTCTCTCAGAGCCTCAGTTTTCTGTAAAATGGGGATAATAAAACCTATTTCATAGATTTTGTTATAAGAATCAAGTGAAATTGTATGTGAAAGCACTTTTTAAATTGTAAAGTGCCGTATATAAATGGAAAAAAACAAACAGAAGACATAAACTAAATCCACTTACTTTTCAAATGTTCTTTATAGTCCCCCACAAGGGCTCCAGTGAATTGCTTCTTGTTTTTTCCAGCTTTTCTGTGGAGTCCTGGCTCATATACAAAGAAACTAGGACTACATTTATTTTTGGAGGTGATTTTGAAAAACCTTTTTTGATCACCTTTGGAACTTTAAAAACATTTTTTTTTAAGTTTTTCTCTTTAAGCATTGTATTATATTTGAAATGTAAATTTTGTCCTTATACAGGAAGATATCAAGTCTCTTACTGCACATATAGTTGAAAACTTTTATAAAGCACTTGAATCAATTGAATATGTTCAGACATTCAAAGGATTGAAGACTAAATATGAACAAGAAAAAGACAGACAGAATCAGAAACTGAACAGGTATTATTTAAGAATATTACATTTATAGCCTATAAAATTATGTTTAGAATCATCTGTAGCATGAATCTTTCACGTGAAATTTACCCAGAAATTTTCTTTCCATCATCAGATCATACAGGGTTCTTTAAGAGGGTAGGATATCCTCCTATACCAAATCTTTTATATGAAAAATAAATGTTCCATATGTAACTCAAGATAAATTTTTACTTTAGTTTACAACACCCTTAAATATTTTGGAGTGTTCTCTGGTTATATCTTGTATCACACTTGAGGTGATTATGATATAAATTATATTCAGTTAAAATTACCTCAGTTCCTCTTGGTTATACCATTTAATCTGATAATGAACTTTAAATCACTATTCAATATTTGTGATATATTTCTTACAGTGTACCATCTATATTGCGTAGTAACAGATTTCGCAGAGATGCAAAAACCTTGGAAGAAGATGAAGAAATGTGGTTTAATGAAGATGAAGAAGAGGAAGGAAAGGCAGTTACAGCACCAGTAGAAAAATCTAAACCAGAGGATGATTTTCCGGATAGTTATGAAAAATTTATGGAAACTAAAAAAGGTATTAAAGTTTTGAATTTTTAAATGGTATGTCCTCTTACTTAGTACAGAAATTATTCAGTTGCTTGTGAAAGTCTCATCATAGTTTATAAAGCACAAAAGACATGAATTTTATAGTGAATCATGGTATTCCAAATTAAGCACTTTTTCCAAATTTGGGAGTTCTTTTCATCTTAAAAATATTTTTCTTAAAAATATTTTTTTTTTCTTGAAACTTGCCATTTTATGATGCTGTTCATTTGCTATTTAGAAATTGCATTGTCTACCTATATTTTACCTTCTGTGAACAGTCTTAGCTTTATTCTTATACTGAAATCGCCAATAATAATAGGGACCATATAGATCCATGGAAACTTTCCATAGCATCCCACCTTCCAACAACTGAGGAACTAAGGTAAAATAACCTTGCTCTTTGAAATTTTAAAACCATTATAAAAGTTCTATAAAGATACAATATCAAGAGACATAAAATTTCCCATCTTTAAATGTATTTAACTTGTTTATAAACTAAGATCTTACTAGTATCTTTCAAAACAATAATTTCAATTATGTGACCTGAGAGATTATCATTATTGGAGTACTATCCTACATATATCATTTAAATGTTTGACAAAAATTTGTATCCTAATAGGCAAAAAGCTTTTCTTGACCTTTTTGTGATTTTTGAATGTGAGATTTTACAAAGGCATTTCTCATTAGTGAGTGTTTCATTCATTTTTTATTTCTTATTTCATTGATTTCCCTGAAACTCTTGTTCCCAGCCTCAGTCATTACTCCCACAAGTTTTATTTACTTCAGTGGGGAGGCAAATAGCCATTAAAATGTCCTAAGGAATAGGTTACCTTTTGATAACTAATTCTTCTAACTTTACTCATTAGAGGCACTGCCCTAAGTACTGTCAAAAGAGGAAGTGAGGCCAGACTTGAAGTACTGCCTCCTCTTAAGAATCATATACAAAAATAGTAGCAACCAGATGTTAAAGGATAGTAGACACCTATGTCATAAAAGAGCCAGATAAAGAACCTGGAATATTCAGGAAATAAGTGACTGACAGACATGATCATATCATTGTCTCTAGACATTTCTAATAACCTGTGGAAGGGATTATTAGGTTTTTACAAGGAGTATAAAAGTGTAGAGTCAGTGAGTAAGCTTCAGGGAGACAATAAAAGGAAGAGGCAGAGAGCTAACAAATTCTTGGAAGTGTCCTAGACAAAGCAATGAAGAATTCTAGCATAGGATGGCTGATTCTGTATGTTCCTTAAGGTCCTTTCTAATCCTGAGATTGCTCTGTTCTTTTAGCTCTTACAAAGTAAAGGCAGTTTTTATAAGTTTTTTAATTGTTCTTTTCTTATGCTTTTGACTTAGCAATATTTACTGAAAATGTTCAAAATTTTACTTTTGCTTTAGCAAAAGAAAGTGAAGACAAGGAAAACCTTCCCAAAAGGACATCTTCTGGTGGCTTCAAATTTACTTTCTCCCACTCCACCAGTGCTGCTAATGGAACAAATAGTACTAACAGTAAATCTGTAGTGGCTCAGACACCACCAGCAAGTTCAAATGGATCCTCTTCCAAAACTACAAACTTGGCTACGTCAGTAACAACTACCAAGGTATGTGAAACTGTTCTACACACAAACTTTGCTTTTTCCATCTGTAAAATTATTACATATTTACATAATAAAATTGGGATAATAAAATTTCAAGAAGAAAAAAGTTGCATGTGGTCATCAGAGAACATGACTAACGTGATTGACTTGTTTGGTATATGGATTTATCTGATACATAATTGAAATCTTTCTATAAACACAGTTTTGTAATCTGCTTTTGTTACAAGAATTTTCTGTTATTAATAACATTGATGACTAGAATTTCTTCTACTAAGCTGTACCATACTTGTAAGCATTTCTTCCTTCTCCCCAGTTATATTCTGGAGCACATACATTGATTCTCATATTTAACTGATACGACTATTCATATTGAATTTTAAATTATTTTCTTTAATAGATAAATTGAAGGATGTTTTCACACATACAGTCAAATTCCTCTCCAGAAATTCTATACCAATTTAAGTTACCCCAAGCATTGTATGAGTGTGCATGGCTACACTACAGCCTTGCCAGTGTTGTTATTTTTAATCTTCACCAGTTAGGTAGAGAAGTGGTATATATATGTCATTCACAATTATGTATCCTTTGTTGTTAGCAATGTTAAATATTAGCCTTTTGAATTTGCTCTTCTGTAAGTTGGTCGTAGTTTCACTTTTTTTTAATTAGCTTATGTTTTTAATATTTCATTTTGAATGATTCTTTGGTAAAGGATATTAGCCTTTTTATCATTCACATAGTAAATGTGTATTCCCTTTGGTTACTTTTTTTTATTAAAAAGTTCCTATTTTCTGTGAAACTTTATTCTTTGCATTGTTACATATAACCATGTAACAAAGAGTGGCTTAAAACTTGTGATAAATGCAGGATAGAGGAGGGAAATGTCATAGTAGTAGAAAACCCAACTGAAGTGATGCTTCTTGTTTTGAACATAAAGTACAAGTCTCAGTTTGCTGTTTTAGAAAAATGTAGAATCTATTCAGTGTTACAGTGAGGTGGGCTCTTGACTAAAAATCACATAAGTAGCATTCTCTGTTTTTGAAACATTTTATGTTTTTTAAGTAGAAGTTTTAAAATTAATTTTCACTTTTCGATAGGGCAACTTAGTGTAATACATATGGCACTATCTTAAGAATATCTGCTGTAGAGTTAAATTGATTGGGTTCAAATCTTGGCTTTGCCTCTTTCTAGCTGTTTGACCTTGAGTAAGTTATTTCATCTCTTTGGGCCTTAGTTTTCTCATTTTTAAACAGGGATAAAATAACACCTACTTTATAGGCTTATTGTGAAGATTAAATTATTTAATAATTATAAAGGGCTTAGACACTATTTGGTAAACTCAGTATATACTTTTTTTTAATCAAAGGAATATAAGCACTTACTTTTAAAAGTCAAATAATATTAAAAGAATTGAAAAAAATCAGTCCTCTCCACAGAAAGCTTTGAACTCTTCCATTTCTTGTTTCTAAATAATATGTTAATATTGCCTATTGTTTTAACAAGTTTAGACATAATTTATTAAGTTATTTTATGGTAGGTAAGAACTTAGCACATGTGAACATTCCTTATCACATCCTCACCTTTATCCCTACATGTATCATACTTTTTGCTTAAAACAAAATTTGGTAACTTTACAGCTATAATGCTAATATATTCTATTTTCATGAATTTTTTCCTGCTCTTTTTTTCTGTACTGTTTTTCTTTATAACTTTTCTCCTTTCCTAGAGTAAATCATTACCAGCATTTTTTCATTTGTTTACAATAGTTAAGTGCCTCTTACTAATTCTTTCAGTACCTCTCAGGTTAGTTTCCACATAGTTTCCTTGGAAACATCTCTTGAAGTCTGTCATCCTGTTCCAGCCTAAATTGGTTGCTTTCTAGACTTGCTGCAAAGCTGCTTAGGCTGCTTCTGCCATCATCCTAATTGCCTCTCTCCTTTCCTCAGTATTGCTTGCTTCTTGTATCTCATGTCTATGTTCTCTTTCTTGATTTTTCCCTCTCATTTTGGTAGAGCATATCCTCTAATAGTTTCCTGAGAAAATAATCTTAATTGAGGTAAAATCTGAAACCTTGCACATATGAAGATGTTTTTATTCTATCCTCATACCTGATGGACAATTTAACTGAATGTAGAACCAGAAAATAATTTTCTTTCAAAAATGTGAAATTTATTGCTGCCAAGAAATCCAAAGACATTCTTATTTCTGATCCCTTATGTGTGATTTTATTCTTTTCTTCTTATAAGCATTTGGGTTTTATCCCTACATTCTGAAATTTTATGATGATGTACTTCGGTCATTCTCAGCTAAATGTCATGTCCTTCAGTTTGGGGACATGTTATGCTCTTTAACTATAACCTGCTGTCTGGATGTTGGGCCTTCTGGATTGATCTCAAATTTTTCATAATTTTTCTTTCCTCTTATTTTTTTTAACATTGTTTTCTAGGTTGTTTCCTTGAATTTTTAATTTGTTATCCTTCCATGTAATTTTCTACTTAGGAACCAACAAAGTCAAGTAAAAGCACTAACACACTTTTCACCCTTTTTGACACTAACAGCAGATTGCTAAATATATTTGTCCTACATCTTTTGGGGGGAGGGCAGGGAGAAAAACAGTGATTGTTCTTGGAAAACAAATTAATTGCTCAGTGACTATAGACTATCACAGAAATTTGAAATTAAACAAATAGGAGTTCACAGAAGTAAAGCATTAGTTAAATTGGCTTTGAACCTTCACAAACTGACTTCAGCAAACAAAACGTTTCTAAGTGATGGTAGGTTCTTTATTAGCAAAGGCCCCTAAGCCATTTTCACCATCATTGTTGATTGCTAAAGTCAAACTGATTGATTGTTAAATTTAAATAGGTCAGGTGTGAACTTATTTATTTTCCTTTGCCAAGGCATCCCAAAGCTCTAACACACTTTTTAAACCACATTCATTGAAAATTTTATAGTTTTCTAAGCTGGTGAGACATTGCTACTAATGAAATTAAAAGATTTTTTTAAAGGTAGTATGCTATAGAGACACAGAGTACTCCTTTAGTTGTAGAGCTGTGAAACATGCATATTTCCTTGAGGAAAAATACTTAACAAACTCTGAATGAAAAGCCATTCATTGTTAAAAATGAAGTTTATTCTCATTAGGTCCTATTTACTAACCATGCTGTTTAGTCTATATTTTGCTGAGGTTTTTCCACCCTCATTTTTCTATCAGTTACTGGAAGACCTATGTTAAAGCATCTATGACCTTCAGCTTGGCTAGTTCTCTTTTTAGATCTGTCGACTTTGTGCTGTATATTTTGAGGCCAGTTCTTCAGGGCATACAAATCCTAATGAAGATACTGTATTCTGCTGCCGAGGCTGCCCATGGTCTAAATTTCAGCTACACATTCTTCAGTTCCTAAAGTTCTGTTAGGCTATTAGTTCAAACCTGCATTGTTGCCTTTTATAATGTCCTGCTTCCTGCAGATACTTTTCAAGCTTGATTCTCATCCTTGAAACATAATAAACATGGCTATTTTAGAAAAAAAAAAAAAGAAAAGCCATTAGTTGTTGCTAAAACAAACTTTTTTTGCCACAGATACACAGAAAAGAATGCTGTATCTTGCTTTTTCACATAACAAACTTATCTGGGTGAACTTTCCATATCAGGACATAACTTTCTACATACAATTCCAAAGTACAGATATACCTAAATTTATAACTAACTACTAATGATGGTTTTCAAAGTTCATTCCAGCTTTTTTACAGTTAAAACCTTTGTAAATGACCTTCTACATCATTTCACATACATGTGTGTTTCTATATAGATTGTGCATTTACAGTTTTGATAATTGTTATAAAATATAAATATTAACTAAAATAGGAATAAGTGGTTAATTTCCTAACATGATATATATGGCTGTTACCAAAAGCTAGCTTTATATTTAAGGGAGAAGTAATAGAAGCGTTCCCACCAGTCATGAACAAGAGAGGATACCACTATTTTACTGCTATTATTTAACCATTGTTCTAGGGTACTGACCAGTGCAGTTAGGTGAGATAAAGAAGTGAAAGTTATAAAAATTAGAATAAATAATTATCACTTCCATTCATGATTAAAGATAATTTTTTAAATCATGTTTAAGGAAGACCTATTCTTTTATTGAATAGATGATAATTCTTAAATTCTGTCTCCTTATATTTGTTAATTTGATGAATTATATTAATAGTTTACTAAATTATAATTTAACAGTTAGTTTGGTTCAGAACAAAAATGTCCCTGTTTCTTCATAGGGTTTCTATTATCATTTGTTTTGCCCACTTCTTTCCTTCTTTCATACTGGAAGCTTTCCTCAAGGGTAACTGGCATAAGCAGAATAATTGCAATCTGATACTTGTTTTAAAACAGTACATTCATAGTTGTATATCAGAAGTCTGGAATCTATAAAATTCTTCATGGGTGCATTGCTGAATTACAGGCCTTCTTACTTCCAGTATTTCATTTTGTATTTTTGTATTTGTATTCTTTTTACAGTAAACTTTTTTCATGTATATGAATGTTTATAGTGTATATATGTATAGATAACAGATAAAATTGAAAATTAAATTGTGTAGCTGAATGTTTTTGATAGAATATTTATAATTAATCCTAAGAACATTTTAGATGTTAATCATTTGGAACAGAAATATTTGTATATTTTGAATAATCCTAAGCATAATTAAAACTTTTCTCAATAATTTGCTGTCATCATTGTGAGTATCAGACTAGTACCTTTTTATACTGTAATTATGTCTTGTCTCCTCTCATCCAATTTGTTTAGCTTTAAAGAAACCAAATAACAAATGATATTAGTAATAGGAGCTAATAGCCGGTATTGAACACTAACTACACATCAAGTACTGTGCAACTGCTTTACATGTTTTGTTTTCAGTTTAATTTTCTAGATAGTTCAGTGAGGTCTAAGCACTACTATTATACCAATTTTACAAATAAGGAAACTGAGGCATAGATACTAAATCACTTGGTATGGTCATGTACCTAAAAAGTGGTGGAATTGGAATTTGAAGTCAGGCAGGCAGTCTACAATCAAATATTCTTAACAACTTACTCATAATGCCTCTTGCTTATCAAACTTTCAAACTATGTTACTGAGCTGAGAAAGAAGCAGAATGATTCTCACATAAGTAAGTTAGTTCACAGATTCTGATTACCGTTTTAAGCTACTCAGAGGCCTTTGTTGATTACTGTTACAGTGTTTCAGGTATATTCTGTTAAAGCGTTAATGTCAAATGTCTGCCTTCTTTAGGTAAGAAGCTACTTTTGTTTGAAATATGATTTATTTCAGTTGTATTTGTTTATCCCCTGGAAGTCTAAAGGGTTTGAACTAAATACAGTGATTATAATAGCCCTCTTAAATCTGTAGGACATGGGATTGGTTCAGAATGAATGCAAACCTGAGAATATATAATTTTCTAGGTAGAGTGTCCAGAACTTTTAATAGGATTTTCAGAGGGATCCATGACTCATAAAAGGCCAAACACCTGAATTACTCATTCTTACTTTTCTTTTGGTTTGAGAGAGCTAGCCCTAAAGTTTTTAGTCATTAGTTTTTAGGAACCATTTCATGTGTTTATTATCATCAGCCATTTGAAACTGTTCTTCAAAAGCAGAACAGAAACAATGGTGTGTACTTGGTGATGAAATATACACAAGGAACTGAGACTTAGAGAGATTTCTTGTCATTGACTGGCTCTTCTCTCTAGTTGAAAATTAGAAATGAACTAGTTCATCTGTACAAGGTCCTTCCAGCTCCAAATGTCAAATTCAAATATATCTGTTTCAGATACTGGTTATTAGATAGTTTAGAAAAATTTACTATTTACAGTATCTTTTAAAGTGACTGTACTAATAAGCTTTTTTTTTTAGTTGCATATGTTAAAAAAATTTTTTTTATTCTTCAATAGGGAAGTTTGGTTGGTTTAGTAGATTATCCAGATGATGAGGAAGATGATGAAGAAGAAGAAGCATCTCCTAGGAAAAGACCTCGTCTTGGCTCATAAAATAATACTAAACCCTCAACATGTGGTCTTACTAAAATGCTGCATCTGTTCAATGAGCTGAAAATCTGAATCAGAAAGCTTTCTCACTTGAACTTACAAATATACAAGGAGTAGCAAAAGACACAGTATATCAGCTAGGAGAGTTTAATTCTGTAAAAAAAAAAAAAAGGCTTCCCAGGAACGTGGTTGATTGCTAGTAATTAAGGGGTTTTCCTTTCAGGCATAACATTTCAAAAAATGGTTAGCAACCAGAATCTGGGAGATAGTGTCTCATCCAGGAAACTCTCAGATTTTGGCAAGGTCTGGGAAGGGACAAGTTTGATAAAATATTAATGCAGCATTGCTCCAGGAGTTACCTGATCTAGAAACAATTATAAACTTCAGTTGCAAACCCAATAACATTACTTGTATAATGGTGCTGGCCATGTTGTTCTTTTAATCAGTTGCCTCTTTTTAGAAGAAATTTCTATGGAAAACAAATTCAACTGTCATAAAAAATGAAGTTGTTGGGACCATTCTTTGAAGATTTAATAGAAAATTCAGCCTTATAGGTAATTGGAGGGAAATACACCATATATTACAGGCACATGTTGAGTTTTCTACACCAGGATTTTCACTTAGGTACTTTGGTGAAAACAAGTTGGACTCAGAATGGACAGTTTTGTTAATATAAATCAGCACTTTTAGAGATAACATGCTAAGAATAAGTACGGTAGTCCAAAATGATTTCCTCTAGAAATGGGAATGGATTAACAGTGTTTTCAACTGCCTACCAGTACAATCTTGTGAAAAATATTTTGAAGTCACTTTCTGCTTTGTTGGTGAAGTTGTCTCTCTCTCTGGAACTACAGACAAGTTTTAAAGTGTAATTTATAAAGACTACAGAACAGTGCTGAATTAAGTGGCATTTAATACCTAGAGGCCATTTTGACTCAGAAGTTACTTTAGTGTCAAAGTCAATATGCAGCACACAAAGCTTTTCCATAAACAAGGGTGTAATATGAAAGCTGCTTTTTTTTAAAGAGTAAAAGCACATTCCATGTACGTAAATGAGTTTAAAATAATAAATTGAGGCAAACAGTTAAGAGGTTTTATTTTTAGAAGTTAACTGTAAATATTTTAATGTTAGTTTGTTCATCTGTGATCTGAGATCATGCTGAAGTGCGAAAAATGTCCCCCAAACTACAATTTAACACATTGGGGGAAAAAAACTAAAAAATTCCAGCTACAATCTTCAGATCACCCTTGTAATGTTGTTATGGGTCCATTTTTCCTGGAATAGCTTAAACTGAAGCAGTTTCCCCTGTTTTGGAGATTTTGTAGTTAATTTTAATTTTGGCTATTGTTTGGAAAAAATGGGCTGTCTGTGTAGATATGAAGTATAGTTTTTCCATAAAACAAGATGTTTATTTTGTATTAAAAATACCACTGTACTTGTTTTACACCATTTGTATACATGTGGTGATATTAAATCTGAACTGTAAAATTCAGGAATTAAAATGTGACCCTGTAATTCTATGATTGTTGCTTTTGTTTGGTTTGTTGTAAATATAAATTAACTCCATTTTGAGATATATCCTTTTTACAGTATCTTTCAAAAACCAATAAATTATCCATAGATATTTATTATAAACCACTAAATCATACATCAATCTGAATGAAAGAAGTTAAACAAATGAGGGTCAACTGCACTTTAAATATCACTGACTCTACTTGTAAGTTGTGCCTTGGGCAAATAAATAAAGTCCAGCACCAAAGCATCCCAGTATGGGGCTATTCCCACCTTCGATTAAAGGTTCATATAAAAGGTTCATGAAAAAGACTTTCCACCTCATAAAGCAAGTGACTCAATAATTTTAAACCAAGATTAGTTAAGTTACCATATGAAAACATTTTCTTTCAGGCAAGTTTTATCAAGACTCTTCACTCTTCTTAGCTCTTACTAAATTTCCTCTTGGAATCTAAGAAGCCCAGGCCTAAACCATTTCCCTACTTACTCTTGACTCTTGTTGATTAGGTAATTTTATTTAAGTTCCAGGAGGAAGTATTTATCTTTATCTCTTACTAAATGTTTCTTTAATTTTCCTTTCTGAAGAACTGCCATGAGTCTTAAACATTTAAATCATTATCATCATAGGAAACTTATAACAGAAATGTGAATGTTTTGTTGAGTTACAGGATAACGTGTTCATGGCATATGTTCACCAACAATGATATATAAGAACAAGACTTAAAATATCCCTTGAAAGAATAACATTAAGATTCCGCATTAGCTGCTGTCTTAAATGACTACCCTCAGGCAGATGAGAATTTTTATATCTTTATCTTCATTCTGTAAAGCAAGCCAGCGTCCACATTTGTATGCCTGAGGTTCTCTTAAAATTATATCTGTAAACATGTATCCAATAAAAAACTATTTTTAATAAAATGTTACATAAAACATTTCTGTGTTTTTAATCACCAGTTTTTCCTCTTTAAAAATGATGAAAGCAAATGCAATGATGGTTTTTCTCTGCAGGTTGAAGGTTGGAGCTAGTTTTGGTACTCCTTAAAATTTATAACTAGATTTAAAGAGAGAAAATGGAATTACATGTTAAAATAAACCTCAAGAGGTCCAAAACTGGAAAAGGGGGTGCTTGTGGGGTGACACAAACAGGAAGTTTCTGACAGAAAGGTCTCTGTCCTACTATTCTGGTTCTCTCTCAGCAAACAGTACAGAAAACTATCCAGGATCATTTCATACACAAAAGACCCACACCATGGCAGCATTCCTCTCAAGAGGCTCAGGAGTATTACCTTTGTTTTAATGGTAGCTTTTCTAGAAAAGAGATTGACTATTTTTAACATCCCCCATATCTATTTCCCAAGTCCTGGTTGTTCCTGCCTCAAATGTAAGATGCTAAAACCTTACCACTGCCCAAAATAACTACTCTTGATTGGATTATCTTATAACTTGGTATACCCTCAACTACTATGACACCCAATAACCACCACACAGCAGCCACACATCTTTTTTAAATGAACATTTTGATCATGTTAGTTATGCTTTAAAACTTTACAATATCTTCCCACTGCCATTATAAAATTTTTTAAATCCTCACATTTCCCTACAAGGCCCTACAAATCCAGTACCCCACCTATCTCCAATATTGTATGCTAACCCTCCCACCATTCTACACAGATTGTAGCCATACTGACAGCTTCTCTGTTTATTCTTTCTTGCTAAAGAACCTGAGTTGTTCCCTCCCTTTTCTCCCTGCAATTAGCCTTCCAGTCACCTTAAACATTGCTCTCTCAAGGAGGCTCGACCAGCGCTACTTGTAACACTGTACTGTTCCCTTTTAACACTTTGCTCTTCAGGCCTTCTTCATTAGCCCCATGAAGGCAGGGACCCTATCGACCTAGTTTACTATATCCTTAGTACTTGGCACAGTGCTTAGCACAAACAATAGGTAACCAAGTTGGAATGGATGGATGTACTACCAATTAGATTTCTATACTTTCTCCCTCAGCATAAGCAGCTGCTTTTCCCACTGCCCTTTCCCTCAAATATTCAGCAAAATAGTAATGAGCTTCTCTTTGCATTTACAAACACAAGTATTTAAAACAGGCTCAATTTAAGAATTAATTTATTATTAAGAAAACTTGAACTTCTGTTTTGCTAAATTGTTTTTAAATTACTTATTAATAACTTCTTCTTTAAGTTTTTCTGCAAGCAATCTCCTCTTTAGTAATGTTTGCTTCTCCTCTGCTGTCATTTCTTGTTTTTCTGTCATTTCCTTAAAAAAAAAAAAAAAAAAATTTGGCTACCATGAAAGATGTGTTCATTTATTTAAAATTCCTAACATACAGCCTTAAAAATTAGAACCTTTTCAGTAAATAAGCCAAAAAAAAAAAAGATATACACAGACTGGGTTCCCTAAATCTCCTCTTTGCAAAATTTTCTTTAGAAAGCCTCCTGAAAGTGGTGGCTATGGTATTGATGCTGCTCTATGATAAAATATTTCAAGCGGCTCAGGTAAAATAGACTGCTGACCCTTAAGCACTCAGAGCAGGGCAACTAAAGAAATTTAAAAATGTATAATGAAACTTACCATTTCTGTCTCTCAAAATCCTCGTATCATAACCATCTGCCTAAAAAAGGTGCTACACTGGCAGGGAAGGTAAAATGAATGGATCTACAAGCAACATTCATTATTGAGGCTTTCTTGCTCATGTGATTTTGAGAATTCCACCTTTGGATTTGCAGACTTTGACATACAAAGGCTAGCCATACCTCTGCTTCCCCAGCAGGTTTCCCTTTCTGCTCCGAATGTTGTATCTGCTTAGTCCTCATATCCTTTCTCATGGACATCAACTTATCTCTCTTTTGCTTGAGATAGCATTCTCTTTGCCGGAGCTCTTCCATTCCAAGTGTTGATAAATTCTGGGTCAAAAAAAGAAAGAATTATTTAAATTTAAGTCTGCATAATCAGTGGCACAGATGCCAACCAACTGATTCAATTAGCAATTTACGTTCAAGATCATAAAGCCAAATGTATGGCTTTTACATTGTTTTTTCCTACTACTCATTTTGTTCATAGTTCTTAAGAACTAATGTTTTTTACTTACTGTTATTGGTCCTTCAACGCTTGCATGTTCTAAACCAGGCATCTTCAGGCCTTTTTGTGGGAAAGAGGAAGTTTCAGGCATCATTTCCAGCTTTCTTGCCAAAGGTTGTACCAACTGATTAGCAAAATGCACTTTAACTTCTAGCAATGATTAGATAGAGAATGATTAGAATAGTATAAGAAATATTAAGTAGTAGGCAAGGTTCAGCAAAATGAGCAGTGTTAATACCTTTTTTTCTAACATTCATTCAATACACATTGTTTCAGTGGAGAACAGTAAACAAGGTCTCTGTCCTCGAGTCAGAACTACAGTTTCTTATGAATAATGACATTTCAACAAATACCAAGCTTCTGCAGTTTACTACTATTGCTACAAAAAGAAGTAATTCTTGTTTAAAGATTAGAACCTCACTATAAAACAAGGTTGTCACATAAGCCAAATAAACAGTATACAAAAACCCCTTACTAGTAATGTAACTGGTATCCCAACTGTTGTTTGCAGGTAAAAACTAAATGATCCTGTATTTTAAGAACAATAAGTTTAAAGCTACAATTTTTTGTATTGGAAGAATAAATGCCAGCAATATCAATAATTTTTGTTTGTAATACATATTGAGGATAACTATAAACCTACTAACAGTAAGAAATACAAAGATTTTAAAGTAGAACTTAGAAGCAGATAAAACATGAGTACTCAGTATTTTCCAGTTATTGGTGACTGTGCCAAGAGACAGCTAACATGCTAACTGCTTTTCTAAGCCCTTTTTTATTATAAGGTGATTTTTTTCGATAAAAAATGTTCAGTGTAAGTACAGGGACTATGAAAGGCAGCAGAATAAGATAAGCAAAGACTCATAAAAATGATGCCAAGAATTAAAAGCGTGATGGGAGAACGTAATATACAAGTCTCTAAATGATTAAAAATTTTGCAAGCACAGTAAAATTAAAAATAGAGCTTTGCATGAGCAAGAAACTTGCCAAAGGACCACTGCTTTAGCGTGGGTTAAGTGGACTGACTGCAGTGCCAGGGGAGGTTGAAGCAGAAAAGCTCTTCAGGCTGTGGGACAGTAAGGGAAGTCACCACGGAAGAGATGAGGGTGGAGCTAACATTAACCAATCTCGGCAGGAAGCTAAAGAACTAAAGCAGAAATAAAGATGTGTTTAAACAAGTTGGTCATAATATGCAGAGAGTTAAACATGCTGTTCTTACTAATGGCGACTAAATTTAAGTAGTGGTAGGCTTAGCCCTCAAACGGAACCAGAGCTGACAAAGGGAGACTTCATTCCTAAGGGAGCATCCCAAGCACGAGCATTTATATTCAATTCACGTACTTGCTCTGGAAAGTGCTTGCCTTGAATCTGTTATGAACATCTTGTATATACTCAGACCTACAAAGGAAAGTACTTGAAGCCAAAATACTTTAGCTTCTTTGATTTCTAGGAATGGAGAATCAGAAAACCAGCAAGCTTAAAGAAAGATCATCTCATCTCTGGCAACTCTTTGCATTAATCTGAGAACAGATGCCATCCATTTCTAGCAGGAACCAGGAAAGATATGAGCAAAGGGATAAAAAGGTCAAACACCCTTAAGACTCTTCCCAAATTAGGTCTTCATAATGGGCTCCCATCACTTTGTATGAAGTGATTCCCTAGAATATCAGAAATACCTATTTTTTTTATTGAATAGTTTTAAAAAATTAAAATCACTACTTTTGTAATTATTTGCCATTGTTCTTGCCACTAATGTACATAACTCAGTTATATATGGCTTGAAATTGTTTTCTATAGCTTTACTTAACTAAACAAATTTATTCAAATTATGTCAGATACAAGATTTAAACTATGTATAGTGCTGTATGAAAAAGCTAAATATAAAAGTTCTTCTAAAGTGTAGATCATAGTTTCACCATTTAAGAGCACAGTGATGTTGGACAAGTCACTGAACTTCCTTGAATTTCTTGTAAAAAAAAACACTAATTGAAAAGTAAGGATCATAAACATACCTCACTGAGTTGTTTTTTAATTAAGAAAAGCACACTTATTGAAAACCATAGAAATCAATGATAAAATGAACTGAATTCATGATCATGATCCAATTTGTGTTTCAGAATTACTTATTTTCTTATAAAGGAAATCAGAATATACTCAAAGTAGATTTACCACATATTAAACCACTGCATCCACTACCATTTGTCCCACAAGGATTCTCAGAAATGATAGCTTCTGACTAAACATCTGGATAGACTGGCGACTTATTTTCTAGTTGTGCTTTAATTCATTAGGAAAATAACAATATTATCTTTCCAAGTTCCGCTACTAACTCACCAACACCATATAATTTTGGTCAAGGAAAAGAATACCTAATGGTATGTAAACATCTTGGATGGTGTATCCATGGCACAAAGGCTGGTGGCTTGCTCAAGGAATTTTGTTCACTGTTCTGGGTTCCTGATTTCACTTAGAAATTTGGGGGCTACACCTCTTTGTCAGCTGGGTATCCCCTACCTGCAACTTTAGCTAAATTCACAAAGAACTTTTACTACCAATGGTCATACAATACTCCATCCTAGAGTTTTTGAGGGTTGAGCATGGTATGAAAAAGTAACACACACTTCACAGTGTTTATGTAGTCATATTAGAGAAAGTTCAGTTCACTTTAACCTTACCTGAGGGTGGGTATGCAGTATGTTCACCATTCCCTTGGGAATTATTCATTTTTGCATCTTCATTAACATGCGATGGGGACTCTACTGTTTTAGCCTCTGATAACTTCAGGAATCCATAATACAATTTTAAAAATTTGGATTAAATTTTGACTAATTCACCACTTAAGCAATCCAAAGACGTTAGTTTAAAAAATTACTGTCTACTAAATAGATAATGAACATGAGACTGTTTTTCCGAAGTTTTTAAGATGTTTCCAGCATTAGATATCTCCTACTTCTTGAGGTACATAAACATTCTCATTTCAAATCATACAGGACTAAGAGTAACTAACTAGTATGGTAAGGACTTTGGACTAAGCAAGAAGTGTGTTCAAACCCAGGCTTCACTCTCACCACTCCTGTGATCTTGAGGAAGACACCAAGAAGTACTCTAAGATAAAACCCCTGAATTATAAGGTGCTTTTCCACTTAAAATAACTTATATGCCTAAGGAAGCCACAATTGGTTTATTTCCATTTTTTAAATGGAACAGTATTATTTAAACCAAAGAAATTTAAATCTTAGAACTAAGTAAACTGATAATTCATGTTCCCTTAAAAACAGGAAAATCTTTAATATTCTTTTATTCGTTAAATTAAGGGGAATTTCTATAAAGAATCCTCCAAAATACGAGTCGTATTACAGTTTTTTGGAGTTAATAATCAGTCTTTATTGGGAACTTAAAAAGTAGGTTGCTAGATGAATTATAAAGTAAAGATAAAGTTAAATATAAATGCTTAGAATTGCCAAGAAAATATCAATACTCTGAGGAACTGTGTAGTTCCACATAAGCTTAAATTTTAACAACAAAAACTAAGTGTAAATGAGATAAAAATTAATGAAATACTTCTGTTATATTAATATGTTCTATAGGCACCTGCTTTTTTCTCTTTCTTTCTTCCTCCTGATCATATTCCTCTTTGGATTTTCTGAAATATACAAAAATAAGGTACAAAAGTAAACTTTCTTTTGCAGTCAAAGAACAAATAATCAACAAGCAACATACCAACTTATGCAATATGTGCGAGGAATTTTGGAAACAAAGATGATGGAAATAAATAGGCTTTGTTTAAAGCAGATTACAATCAACTGATAAAGACATACATATGCATATAGAGCATAATATAATTAGTAACATAAAATACAGGTTTACCTATTTCTTATGCAAATGTGAAAGACCCCTACCTGAACAAAGAGCAAAAGGTATGATATCCTAAACCCAAATTTGAATGGCAAATTCTGTTAATACAGACTTTGAACTCTCTCTTTAGGAAGATCAGCTATACCCCTCCTGATAAGATCCATTTCTCCCCTCATTCTAGTTTTTCCAGTGGCATTTGAGCTATCACAAAGCTTTCCGGATGCCATTATGCCAAAGCCCTGTTGGCTTTTGTAAAATGCTCATGGAGATAATCTGATGTAGAAAAATAGCCAAGTCAACTCTCATACATGTTCATAACTAAGCTCTATTATTTACACAATAATACATTCCCCTCAAAAGCCTTTAAAAAATAAAATCTGAAAGTACAATACTGATCATTTCTCAGACCACCAATGAATCAACAGAAGCAACAAGTCAAAACTTTACTAGTCCTGTACATCGATTACCAGTATCCTTAACTATCCAACCCATAAACTCAAAGCTTTCTGTGTTGTCTCAGGCCCCAATTTGACCCTGCCACGGAAAGTAGGGTCTGGCAGGCAAATGCCAGGCTTACCTGCACACCTGCTTCCCTCCCCAGAGCCACTCAAATCCCCTGATATTAAGCACTAAGTCCTGGAGTTCCTTCCACAGCTCCCCACTAGGCCCATGCTCCAAACCACCAATCTGCCTATTCTTCCTTCTAGAGCTTTGGAGCTGGGGACAAGGTGGGTAGGTGCAGAGACTACAAGATGCTAGAAGATGATCATGAGTGTGTTACAGCTAGAAGAGACAGGCTCCCAAAGGCCAAGACCCCACTCTGCAGGTGACACAATGCCTGCAGGTACTCTTTTGCCCTAAACCTATACATTCACACTGAAGGTTTAAAAATTAGGTGCTGCAATTGTTCCTCCTTTCCAAAACTCCCACAGGGTCAGGGGACAACAGGCTCAAGTCAAAAAGAAATACCCCATTAGTGGGCTGCACATTCCATGCCAGACATTTGTTTGAGAGTTATGTAAATGGGGCAAGGAAGAGATCAGCAAGACCGTCACTTGGGAAATGCACTTCCCACTATCCTCTTTCCCTCGCAGGTTACCTGCCACCAGTCAGCTATCCAGTCTGTGGGATCTGGATGTCCAGCCTCCTGCTGTGAGACACCTGGCATGAGGCACCTCTACTACCAAGATCCAGAAGCCAAGGAGTTTCTTGCTCACCTCAGGCCACACCACCCCTTTTCCAGGCATCAGGCAGAATCTACAGCAGCATGTTCCCACTGATGGCTAGTTTCCTATTCCCATGATAAGAATGGAAGAAGACCTTCCCATTTGGGCTCATCTCGTATGAGTCATCGGAAAACAATTTTTCTTCCCAATAAGATATGTAATACATACATAATTATAAACAAAATTATAAATAATATGCATGGTCTTCATTCCAGAATTTAGATATTTCACCAGTTCATAATATTTTGAGGGCAAAAAGCACGTATGCAGATCATCTTATTACTAATAATTCATCCAAAAAATAAAGGATACCTAAGAACTTCCCTCAGGATCTTCATCTCTTCCTGTTCAAGGTCACTGACCACATCAGAACCATCTGTTAAGCAGTCAGGCAACACACCTGTTTA
The DNA here is from genome assembly GCA_032199065.1 of Smutsia gigantea. Classification (NCBI taxonomy): domain Eukaryota; kingdom Metazoa; phylum Chordata; class Mammalia; order Pholidota; family Manidae; genus Smutsia; species Smutsia gigantea. Next base: position 100,899 of record JAVSCE010006305.1, on the reverse strand, counting down.
AAACCAAAGGCCACAGAGACTATCAACTGAACTGAAGATATTTATTTCTCACTATTCTAGTTCAAACAGCACAGATTAGCTTATTAAGATCTATTACTTTCAAAAATGTTCTAAGCCATTGTCTTTTTTAATTATGGTCTTTTTCATTTTTTCTTGTTTTAGGTAATAGCTCCACCAAAAAAAAAAAAAACCACAATTTTACCTAGAAATGTCTCTTAGTAATTATTTACATTGCCTATTAAAAATAACAACAATAGCAATAAAATGGATTAGTATAGATATTATCTTCCAAAATCATATACTGTTTAAGGATAAACTACTGAAATCATTAAGTTCCTAATAATGAAACTATGCTCTCAAAGTATCCTTTTAATGGGAAAAGAGTTTACAAAAAATACACTGGTTAATTAAAACAGCATGTTAATACTCTTCATTTATACTACAACAAATGCTACTGAAAAGGGCCCTGCTTACTATATGCATAAAAGTATGGTGCTAAGCACTTAGGGGGAATATAATAATGAATCTCTGCCCTCAGAGCTTCTATTCAGATATTGGACTACTAATCATAAACTACAGCAGTGCCAACTTTGGCCCAAGGCAAATAATAATAATTCATGGCAAGTAGTTTTAGGTATTGGTTGAATTTTCTTTATTACCTACATCTTCCTGATAAGGAGGCAGATGCAGATTGGTAATACGTGTTCTGTTTGTCTATCTATAATTATATATTCCCACGACATTAGCAGCATGTCTCAATTTTTACCTTCCATTTCCTTATGCGATATAACAATGGGATTCTGGATCTGCTCTAAATTAAAGTAGCTTCATCACTCTAATCCCCTTGATGTTTAAACGAATTTTTTTAAGTTACACTTTTCATTTTGAGATAATTGCAGATTCACATGCAGTTTTAAGAAATAGTAAAGAGAGATGCTATGCACTCTACCGTTTCCCCCAGTGATAACAACACCTTGCAACCAGAAAACTGGTATCTACACAACCCATCAAACTTAAGTGTATTTTTGCTCAGTCAAAAGATATACAATTAGTAATCTCCTAATAATCTAAGAAAAATTTTAAAACCAAGGAAAAAATAATGGAAAAGTAGGCAATAATTCAAAACCATCAAAATAATACACTGATTTGCATTTCCCTCAAATTCTTTGATAAGATACGATCAAGAATCCAAAGAGCCTTTGAATTTTTCTTACCACAAAGACAGTTTTCAAATGGTCAGTTTTTTATGCAGTCAACATGACTCTTAGGTTCTTATCCCTGGTTCTTAGTTAAGCAACTTAAAACAAGTATTAAAAATTTTGTAGCAGAAACTAAGTAGTTTATATTTAAATGTAAGCAAATTGTCCCACCCTGTGGTTTAACAGCAGCATTTGTCAACATCATTCCCCTCCTCCTGCCTTGCTAATTAATACACGCCAGGTTTGTGGAGTTACTAGGCAGCCCAGTACTTACAGGCAGGGCCCTACCCCTGACCCCAGGAAATTGATTTATAATTTAAGCCAATCACAATGGTTTCACTCCCCTTCCAGAGTGTTTAAGAAAGGCAAGTGGCCCCAATCCTGATCAACAGGACATGAGGCAGGGAAAATTCCTGGAGGGCTTACATGAATGTGTTGTCCTTCTAACAAGAAAAAACATCCCTTTTCTTCATGATACATTTTTGAGTCTGCATTTGATGCAGCTAGAGTACAACCATGAGAGAAGATCCTGAGAATGACAGGACATAAAGATGAAAATTGTCAGGGTCCTTGATAACATCACTGAGTCACTGAATTAACCAACTCTGGACCTGTCTTCCTTCCCTCCCTCTGGACTTCTCTTTCTGTAAGATGATCATTTCTTATTGGTTAGGTCATTTTCACTGAGTTTTTCTGCTAATGGTAGCCTGAGGCATCTAGCCAATACAAGCTACAGGTTACCAGAGCCAGAAATCTGAAACAAAATTAAAAGTCTAGGTTGAAAAGAAAATAGTACAATAACAAGAAGCATGGCTAGAAACTCAGATGTTTTAGGTCAAGATGTCAGATGTAGTTCAAATACACAAGAAGGGAACAAAAGCAGGAATAGCTAGGGAGAAACTGAGAGATTAGGCACAGAGTCAGGGAGAAGCTAAAGCCAAAGAGGGTTACTAGGGCTTTGAGTTCTCTTTTCTTTTCCACCTGATGGTGGTACAATCATATCTGCCCACAGTCCTAGAACAGCAGTTCTCAGTTCAGTCCCAGGACCAGCCACGTTAGCATCACATGGGAAATTGTTAAAAATGCAAACTATTAGGCCCCACCCCAGACCTACCGAATCAGAAACTACATATGTTTCAACAAGCCCTCCAAGTGCTTCCTATGCTCACTGAAGCTTGAGGCCACTGTCTCCTACAAAGGTCCTAACAATGATAAGCCTGGAGGAAAAGAGCAGTCACCTTCTCTCAACAGTAACTATAACTATGACCACTCAAAATTACTGAATTTCATAAACACAATGGCCAGGGAAAAAAACTGAGGTCTCTGCAACCTAAAACATCATTAAATCAAATTCTGGTCTGCTTTCTTTTAGACGTCAAACACTAATCAGGATGCTCACACTCTTAAATCTCTTTAGTCAGCCACAGACTTTCAAACTTGAAATTGATTTATACAAGGCAGCAACATTTAAGACCATAATAGAATCAGAATTCAAAACTGCAAAAAAAAAAGCATTTATCACTTAGATTTCTAAATTCAAAATTTTACCATTTCTCTCTTGAATTATTTGAATGGCTTGCAGCTGCATTTCAATGTTTTTTTGAACCATCATTGCTTTAAAGATAGTAAAATCTTCTGCTGCCAACACAGGTTGCAAAATAGCCTGTGAAAAGAAATCTGAAAGTTAAATAAAGACTCAAGTTTTAAAATTATTTCCCACACACCCAAATCATTTTTACTGCAAAAAAATAAAGTGCATCAATTCAAGAATACTGCATGACTTTTTTATGATCAGATGACTGAAAGGACAATTTTAAGATTCTGAAAGCCTTTAAAGTAGGGTTCACAAGAGACTAACTCTCCCAATCCTCAGGGCTCCAGGAAGCTAAGGCTGACAATAATATATTTTCCAAATGAGCTAGGGCTAAGTAACTCTGAGAAACAACACAGGAATTCGGGCTTATTTTTTTAAGTCAGTGTTTGGTTATGTTTTTCAGCAAAACAATATTTATTTGGCTTAAATTCTGTCACTTAAAATTTTACTGTTTAATGATAAATCGTTAACTACAAAATTATCCACTAATTCATAAAAGTACCAAATTAAATAAAAGTAAATGCCAAAAAGAGAAGTCTAGAAAGTGTTATTAGGTAGTATTAGTAATGTAGGAATACAATTGTAGTTGTCCTATACGTATAAAGTTTCATGGAAGAGGAAGAATTAGAAATTATAATGTAAAATCATTTTGGGGGTGAAACAGAAGTATAATAAGGAAAAAAAATAAAGTTGTCTTCCCTAGAGTACCCAAATTAATACTTCTTGATCTACAGAGAACTACTGCTATACACAGAATAAACCAGTTCTCAAGCTGATCAACAAGTAGAATAAGATTTGAAATGTGTGAAAACCCAAAAGAAAATACTCAGATCTTATCACTCTTAGCAAAATCTTTCTTCAAGCTTTACATCATTTTAACAGGAAATTGATACTGTTCACCAGGTAGGTAGCAGCAATAATAAATAATGTTAAAGAGACACCTCAACAAAAGCTACTTCAAAGAGCTCTAAGCAAAGACGAAGGAGCCCTCCCCAAAGCAATCAACTCACATCCTCCACAACCACAGTAAATCAAAACAAAGTGCAAAAGCACCTCTCTGTAGTTACATGTACAAGGAGTCAACTCTAGGGAAAAAAATCAACTTTTCTTTCCCTTAAATTCACATATACTGTACAAAAGCCCAGAGCAAGGATGGCAAATAGGCTTCAATTGTGTTTGACTGAATACAATTTTGGGTAGTCTCTGTAACAGATTAGGAATGTCTGCCCAGGGCCCCTTTATGGGACTATGCCACCATATAACTTTCTTCTGGGACTTACTAGTAATATCAAGTGCTTTCTCCTCATCTCTAAAAAAACACCTGACACGCACTGCTATTATTGATGGCAATGTGTCAACTAGAGCTTCTACCAGGAAGTCAGAGTTTGAGTTGATATTTAAAGTCACAATGCAGGGCTTCTCAAAGTGTGTTCCTTAACCCATCTAAGAAATGCAAAAAATGAGGGATTGTTAAATGCATATTCTTGAACCCTGGCCAAGACATAATGAATCCAAATTTCTGGAGGATGGGTATCCATGTATCCCTCCAGACAATTCTTACAACATTAAAGTCTGAGAACCATTGATACATTGAGGGAAAAAAATGAGCCCCTGATAATATGCACCTACTTCCAGCTTAACCATGCACCAGGTGTGTGACTCTGGACTATCATTTAGTCCTCCGAGTTTCAGTTTCTTCATCTGCAAATTAGTATAATAATAATAGTAATAAAGTATTTCATTGAATCTAAGACTCCATAGATTAGTAAAATTAGCCATTATTTCATATACTAATGAAAAAAAAACTTCCAATAAATAAGAACACACCATCAATTATAAAATGCATTCTCATTTTGGAGATGTTATGATATGAGCAATTTGCATTTTAGAATGAAGGCAATATAGTGATAACTTTCTGACTGTGTGTTGGAATTAAATAAAATGAGAGAGCACTTTGCCTATCAGTTTTACAGCAGTTGGGTTCTTCTGGTCCAAAAAAGGATTACTCCTCTCCTAAATGCTTCCAATAAAAGCAATTAGAGGAACTAAATACCAAAGTTACTCCAAAAATCTAGCAAGTAGTTTAAAAACAAGGACTATCTTAAGAATCTTTTAAATCAATTGAAATGTCAAACCACTTTAACAGAGAACTGTGAGGTAAAGCAAATGTAGTATTATCTGTTAGAAATGCATTCACAAAAAAATGAACACCGAGTCTTTAAAAATCTAACTTAAATGAGTTTAAGACACATTCAAACATGTTCACACTTAGCCTAAGGTCACCCTATTTATCTCTGCTTAATCATACCATAGTTTTGAAAGGTACAAGTGATTTCATGCCTTATATTGCTCCAGTAATAGGAAGAACTGAAAGAAGAAATAGATGAATTCACAATTATAGTCGGAGACTTCAAAACCCTCTATGGACAGATCCCAGCAGGTAGAAAATCAGTAAGGACACAGCCGAACTGAACAGCACTTTTAGCCGACTGTGTCAAACTGACATTTCTCCAGCAACAGAAAAATACGTTGTCCTCAAGTTCACATGGAATGTTCACCAAAATAGACAACATTTTGGGTCATAAAACACATTTTAATAATTTAAAAGACTAGGAATCATACCAACTATGTTCTCAGACCACAATGGAATTAAACTAGAAATCAATTAACAGAAAAACAGCTTGAAAAACCTAAAATATTTGGAAATTAAACAACATACTTCTAAAGTATGGCCAAAGGAGTAGTCTCAGACTAAGAGAAATTTTCTAAATATTTCTAACTAAATGAAAATGAGAATACAACTTATCAAAGGAGGGAATTTATAGCATTAAATTCATATATTAGAAAATAAGAAATATCTAACATCAATAATCTAGGCTTCCACTTCCACTTTAGGAACTACAAAAGAACAAATTAAATCCAAAGTAAGCATAAGAAAAGATATAACAGAAATGAGAAGAAATCAGTGAAATTGAAAATGGAAACTCAAGACAGAAAACAAAACTAAAAGCTGATTCTTGAAAAGATCAATAAAACTGATAAACCTCTAGCCAGGTTAACTAAGAAAAAAAGAGAAGATATAAACTACAAATATCAAAAACTAAAGAGGGGACACCACTACAGATTCCATGAACATTAAAATGATAATAAATATTATAACAAACTGTATGTCTACAAATGTGATAACCTGGATGAAATGTACCAATTCTTTGAAAAACACAATCTGCCAAAACTCACACAAGAAATGGACAATCTGAAAAAGTCTGTATCTATTAAAGAAAAGGAATTAATAATAGCCTTCCAAAACAGAAAGTACAGGCCCCAGCTGAGTTCACTGGTGAATTATACCAAACATATAATGAAGAAACTATACCAATTATCTAACAAAAAGAAAAAAAAAACTTTGAAGAAAAGTTATAGTCACATTATTTCCCAAAAGAATAATGATTAAATATTTATTTGCAGAAGCATAGCCTATAGAACTGATATGAAAGCCTTTCTATTGATTCAAATTATTAAGCAGAAAAAAATATGGCTTGTAAATCCACTATCTCCTTTATATATAACTTACTCAGTTTCTGTGCTATTATTTTCCCACCACCCCTCCCTGCAAGAAGATTCAGATTAGTATTTACACGTATTTGAATATGCATATAAAAACTGCCCTCAGATAAGAATCCTTGGGGGAAAAAAGAAATCTATCAATTCTCTACAATTTCTGCCAGAAAACAGAAATAGAGGGAGTACTCCCTAACTCATTTTATGACACCAGCATTACTCTAATACCAAAACTAGTCAAAGACCTTACAAGAAAGGAAAACTATAGATTTATATCTCTCATGAACAGAGATACAAATATCCTGAATAAAATAATAGCAAATTAAGTCCAACAATGTATAAAAAAAATTATATACCATGACCAAGTGGGACTTATTGTAGCTATGCAAGACTGGCTCAACATCCAAAAACGAACTAATGTAATTCATCATAACAACAGGCTAAAGAAGAAAAATCATATGGTCATTATCAATAGATGCAGAAAAAGCATTTGACAAAATCCAACGCCCATTCATGATTAAAAAAAAAAAAACTCTTGCAAACTAGAAATAGCCTTGACCTGATAAAGGATATTTATAAAAATCCTACAGGTAACATCATACTTAATGGTGAGAAACCAGATGCTTTCCCATTAAGATCCCCTCTCACTACTCCCATTCCATATTATACTAGACATCCCAGCTAATACATTAAGGAAATTAAAGGTATAATGATTGTGGAGGAAGAAAATATTTCTTGTTCACAGGTGACACAACTGTCTGTAGAAAATCCTATCAATAAGATAATCTACTGGAACTAATAAGTAGCTACAGCAAGGTTGCAGGATACAAGTTTACTGAACAAATGTTAACTACTTTCCTATATATCACTAATGCAAACTGGAATTTGAAATAAAAACACAATACCATTTTACATGAGTACCACAAAAAAAAAGTACATAGGAATAAATCTAACAAAATATGCCCAAGATCAATATGGGGAAAACTAAAGAGCTCTGCTGAAAGAAATCAAAGCTCAAAATAAATGGAAATATATTCCATGTTCATAAACAACTCAACATTGTTAACATGTCATTCTTCCTAATTTGATCTGCAGATTCACACAATCCTAATCAGAATCCTGGAAGGGTATTTTGTATATTTCAACAAACTGATTAGAAAATGTACTTGGAAAGGCAAAAGACCCAGATTAGCCACTCAATATTGAAAATCAACAAAGTCAGAGGACAGATACTACCCGACTTCAGGAAGTGGCTGTTAATTACAATAATCAAAAGAGTAAGGTATTGGTCAAAGAGAAATAGATTAATGGAACAGAATAGACCCTGAAAAAAGACCAACACAAACAACTGATCTTTGACAAAGGAATAAAGGCAGCTTAATGGAGAAAGGATTATTTTTTCCAGCAAATGGTGCTGTAACAACTGGACAACCATAGGCAAAAAAATACTCTAAACAAAAATACCTTCACAAAAATTAACTCAAAATGAATCATAGACTTAAATGTAAAAAACAAAACTATAAAACTTCTAGAAGATAGCATAAAGAAAATAGAGATAATCTTGGGTTTGGCAATGACTTACTAAAATACAACACCAAAGCATAATCCATGAAAGAAAATTAGTAAATTACTCTTCATTAAAATAAAAAGCTTCTGCTCTGTAAAAGACACTGTTAGACCTACATATCTGAAACAAATACTAACGGAATTAAAACGGGAAATAGAATGCAATGCATTCATTCTAAAGGACTTCAACACTCCACTCATTCTGAAGGACAAATCAACCAGACAGAAAATAAGTAAGGAGACAGAGGCACTGAACAACACAATAGAACAGATGGGCCTAACAGACATCTACAGAACTCTACACCCAAAAGCAGCAGAATACACATTCTTCTCAAGTGCACATGGAACATTTTCAAGAATAGATTATATACTAGGTCACAAAAAGAGCCTCAGTAAATTCAAAAAGATTGAAATTGTACCAACCAGTTTCTCAGACCACAAAGGTATGAAACTAGAAATAAACTATGCAAAGAAAATGAAAAATCCCACAAACACATGGAGGCTTCACAACATGCTCCTAAATAACCAATGGATCAATGACCAAATAAAAACAGAGATCAAGCAATGTATAAGGACAAATGACAACAATAATTCAACACTGCAAAATCTGTGGGGTGCAGCGAAGGCCATGCTAAGAGGAAAGTATATTGCAATACAGGACTACACAGGAAACAAGAAAAATCCTGTATGAGCAGAAAAATCCCATAAACTCACAACAAACAAAACTAGAAAAAGAAGAACAAATGAGGTCCAAAGTCAGTAGGAGGAGGGGCATAATAAAGATTAGAGCAAAAATAAATAAAATCGAGAAGGATAAAACAACAGAAAGAATCAATGAAAGCAAGAGCTGGTCCTTTGGGAAAATAAACAAAATAGATAAACCCTTAGCCAGACTTATCAAGAAAAAAGGAGAGTCTACTCCCATGAACAGAATCAGAAATGAGAAAGGAAAAATCACTACAGACACCACAGAAATACAAAGATTAGAGAATATTAGGAAAAATTATATGCTAACAAACTGGATAACCTACAAGAAATGGACAACTTTCTAGAAAAATACAACCTTCCAAGGCTGACCCAGAAAGAAACAGAAAATCTGAACAGACCAATTACCAGCAACAAAATTGAACTGGTAATCAAAAACCTACCTAAAAACAAAATGCCTGGAACAGATGGCTTCACCACTGAATTTTATCAAACATTTAGTGAAGACCTAATATCTATCCTCCTCAAAGTTTTCCAAAGAGTAGAAGAAGAGGGAATACTTCCAAACTCATTCAATGAGGCCAGCATCACTCTAATACCAAAACCAGGCAAAGACACCACAAAAAAAGAAAATTACAGACCAATATCCCTGAGGAACAGAGATGCAAAAATACTCAACAAAATATTAGCAAACCGAATTTAAAAATACATCAAAAAGATCATCCATCATGATCAAGTAGGATTTATTCCAGGGATGCACGGATGGTACAACATTCAAATATCTATCAACATCATCGACTACATCAACAAAAAGAAGGACAAAAACCACATGATCATCTCCACAGATGCTGAAAAAGCATTTGACAAAATTCAGCATCCATTCATGATACAAACTCTCAACAAAATGGGTATAGAGAACAAGTACCTCAACATAATAAAGGCCATATATGACAAACCCACAGCCAACATTATACTTAACAGCGAGAAGCTGAAAGCTTTTCCTTTAAGATGGGGAACAAGACAAGGATGCCCCCTCTCCCCACTTCTATTCAACACAGTACTGGAGGTCCTAGCCACAGCAATCAGACAACACAAAGAAATAAAAGACATCCAAACTGACAAGGAAGAAGTTAAACTGCCTCTGTTTGCAGATGACATGATACTGTACATAAAAAACCCTAAAGACTCCACTCCAAAACTACTAGATCTAATATCTGAATTCAGCAAAGTTGCGGGATACAAAATTAATACGCAGAAATCTGTGGCATTCCTATACACTAACAATGAACTAGCAGAGAGAGAAATCAGGAAAACAATTCCATACATAGTTGCATCAAAAAGAATAAAATACTTAGGAATAAACATAACCAAGGAAGTGAAAGACCTATACTCTGAAAACAAGACACTCATGAGAGAAATTAAAGAAGATACCAATAAATGGAAACACATTGCATGCTCATGGATAGGAAGAATTAATATTGTCAAAATGGCCATTCTGCCTAAAGCAGTCTACAGATTCAATGCAATCCCTATCAAAATACCAACAGCATTCTTCAACAAACTAGAGCAAATAGTTCTAAAATTCATATGGAACCACAAAAGACCCTGAATAGCCAAAGCAATCCTGAGAAGGAAGAATAAAGCGGGGGGAATTATGCTCCCTGACTTCAAGCTCTACTACAAAGCCATAGTAATCAAGACAATTTGGTACTGGCACAAGAAAGAACCACAGCCAATGGAACAGACTAGAGAGCCCTGATATAAACCCAAGCATATATGGTCAATTAATATAGGATAAAGGAGCCATGGACATACAATGGGGAAATGACAGCCTCCTCAACAGCTGGTGTTGGCAAAACTGGACAGCTACATACAAGAGAATGAAACTGGATTATTGTTTAACCCCATACACAAAAGTAAACTCGAAATGGATCAAATATCTGCATGTAAGTCATGAAACCATAAAACACTTAAAAGACAACATAGGAAAAAATCTCCTGAATATAAGCATGAGCAACTTCTTCCTGAACGCATCTCCTCGAGCAAGGGAAACAAAAGCAAAAATGAACTCATGGGACTACATCAAACTAAAAAGTTTCTGCACGGCAAAGGACACCATCAACAGAACAAAAAGGCACCCTACAGTATGGGAGAATGTATTTGTAAATGACATATGCAACAAGGGGTTAACATCCAAAATATATAAAGAACTCACATGCCTCAACACCCAAAAAGCAAATAACCCTATTAAAAAATGGGCAGAGGAAATGAAGAAACAGTTCTCCAAAGAAGAAATTCAGATGGCCAATAGACACATGAAAAGATGCTCCACATCACTAATCATCAGGGAAATGCAAATTTAAACCACAATGAGATACCACCTCACACCAGTAAGGATGGCCAGCATCGAAAAGACTAAGAACAACAAATGCTGGAGAGGATACAGAGAAAGGGGAACCCTCCTACACTGCTGGTCGGAATGTAAGCTAAAGCTAGTTCAACCATTGTGGAAACCAATAAGGAGGATCCTCAAAAAACTAAAAATACAAATACCATTTGACCCGGGAATCCCACTCCTTGGAATTTACCCAAAGAATACAACTTCTCAGATTCAAAAGAACATATGCACCCCTATGTTTATCGCAGCACTTTTTACAATAGCCAAGATATGGAAACAACCTAAGTGTCCATCCGCAGATGAATGGATAAAGAAGAGGTGGTACATATACACAATGGAATACTATTTAGCCGTAAGAAAGAAACAAATCCTGCCATTTCCAACAACATGGATGGAGCTGGAGGATATTATACTCAGTGAAATAAGCCAGGTGGAGAAAGACAAGTGCCAAATGATTTCCCTCATTTGTGGAGTATAACAACGAAGCAAAACTGAAGGAACAAAATAGCAGCAGACTCAGAGACTCCAAGAAGGAACCAGTGGTTACCAAAGGGGAGGGGTGTGGGTGGGCGGGTGGGGAGGGAGGAAGAAGGGGATTGTGGGGTATTATGTTTAGTACACATGGTGTGGGGGGATCACGTGGAAAACAGTGCAGCACAGAGAAGGCAAATAGTGAATCTGTGGCATCTTACTACACTGAAGGACAGTGACTGCATTGGGGTATGGGTGGGAACTTGATAATATGGGTAAATGTAGTTACCAAATTGTTTTTTCATGTGAAACCTTCATAAGAGTGTATATCAATAATACCTTAATAAAAACAAAGACACCGTTAGAAGGATGAAAAGACACAGAAGAACATATGGTGAAATATTTGCAAAGCATGTCTGATAAATGAGACTTGTATCAAGAATACACGAAGAACACTTACAACTCAACAGTTACTAAACGAACAAGCCAAGTTAAAAATGGGCAAAAGAAAACAATGAGATATCACCCCTTTTTGAATGGCTAAAACCCAAAACACTGACAATACCAAGTGTTGAAAACGATTGGGAGCCACAGGAATCCCCACTGCTTGCTGACAAAAATGCAAAATGGTATGGTACAGCTATTTTAGAAGAGAGTTTGGCAATTTCTTACAAAGCTAAACTTAATCTTACCATGTAATCCAGCAATATCATTCCTACATACTTACCCAAATGAGATGAAAACTTTTTGTCCATACAAAAAACCTGAATACAAATATTTATAGTGGCTTTATTCATAATTGCTAAAGTCTGAAAGCCAAAATGTCCTTCAAAAGATAAATGTATAAACAAACAGTGCTTCATTCCTATATGTTGGAATATTATTTAGCAATAAAAATAAATGAACTTTCAAACAATAAAAAAATAGAGGAACCTTAAAATAATACTGCTTAGTGAAAGAAACCAGTCTGAAAAGCTATATGATACCAATTATATGATATTTTGGAAAAGGCAAAACGGGAGAGACAGTAAAATGATCAGTGGGTGCCAGAGGTTTAGGGATAGGGTAGGAAGAATAAATACGAGAAGCACAGGGCATTTTTAAGGTAGTGAAACTATTTTGTATGATATTGAATGGTGGATATATAACATTATGCATTTGGCAAAGTCCACAGAACTGTACAACAGAAAGAGTGAACCCTAATACGAACTATGGAATTTAGTGATTAATAATGTATCAACATTGGCTTATCAGTTGTAACAAATACACCACACTAATGAAAGATGTTAATAACAAGGGACACTATACTATGTGCTCAATTTTCTGTAAACCTAAAACTGCTCTAAAACACAATGCCTATTAATTTTTAAAAATCTTACTGGCACTCACACAAAATATTCTTAATTATCCTGTATTTTTAGAAAATGAAAATTATACCACATATGTGATCTTTTCAATGATACAAGTTATTGGGAAAAAAGCATTTTCCCAAATTACTATTAAATAATATAAATGTTTCTGAAAGTGTTAATTTTTATCTTATAAAAGTCAAAACAAGTCAAACTAAGAATACTGTCTCTTGCCATTTTGAAGTCCCTGGCTTTTGCAATACATAGGAATCAATGATGACCTCACCAAAAAAAAAAGATTACAAGCAATGAAGGGAGATATTTTTGCCTATTTCAATTGTAAAATGCCACAAAATTACAAAATTCAACTGAAGACAATCGAAATAATAAATATCTCAGTATTTATTATATTACATATTACTGAACTGTATAGAAAGATATCCTAATTCATCAGCATTTTTAAGAAAATCACACATATTTAACAGAAAACATGTTCTTCTAAAGGTTTTCATTTTTTTTAAGCTAGAGTTCCTCAACTGATACACTCCTTCTTACTCCTGCTGGCTTTAACATACAAAGAGTATGCCAGGACCAGTGGTCTAGGTAGAATGATGACCAAGTCAGGTGAAAAGAATTCTGCAAGTCGGCTTTATACAATTCAGTAGGAGCTGGCAGTGGGTTTAAAAAATCAAAATTGAATCAAACCAACTAAACCAAAATAAAAATTACCTCCTATATTACCCAAGAGGTAAGCAATTGGTCTCTTGAGTTCATTCTTAGGCACCCCATACTGGCATAATTGAATCAGCATCTTATCTCTATGAATAAAAAAGATTAGATTTTTGCTGCAAAGCAGTAAACAGTGTGCTTTTCAACTGTTTTTTCTGGTAATGGTGATGGCCTGCCTTATGCTGATTCAGTCATGTTGCTGATTAAATCAGTATCGGATGTTAAGGGTTTGCTCCAGAAGATAAGCTAACTAGTCCACATGGGGATTGAACCCATGACTCTGGCCTAATTAGCACACTACTAATCAACTACTAAAATAGCTACTGTGCATTAATAGGTGCTTCCATTTATAGACCACCTTATAAATATCAGGTATTGTGCTAATTGCTTTATGAACATTATCTCTTAAATTTCACAAAAACCATTCAAAGTAAATTCTATCCCTATTTTACATATGTGGAAACTGAGAATGAGAATGGATAAGAAAGGAAAACTGATAAACAACTCTTGTCAGAGGTCTTACAGCTAGTAAATCAAAGATCTAGAACTCAAATCCTGGTCTGTCTGTCGAAAAGGCTTGCGCCCTTGTAAGTAACAAGGCTGTACTATCGATCAACTCCAGGTAAATCAAAAGGTGTTATATGATAGAACAAAAGAGAAGGATGTGTTACTTTTGATCTGAAAACAGTATTTTTAAAATTTTGAACATCTTTATTCACAGGTTAAAGTTATCCTGATAATGAAAAGATAGATGTGTCTACTATTACTGTGAATATCTTTACTCACAAAGTAATTCAGACTCATTCACGATGGCTTAATTAAGATGTTGACAAATATTAACTAAAGCAGAAAATGTTCCTGAAAAATGGAAAATTAATACAAATAGCAATGTGTTAAAAGAAACTCAAGTAATAGTTATTCATTTTCAATCAAATTCTTCCTATTCAACCAAAAAGGAGAAGAAAACAATGCCTATTATTCCTTAAATTAAATGGCACAAGTAGAATGTCATTGGTGGACTGTAAAATACTTTTGCTTTATAGAATTACTAACTAATAAAATCAGATGTTTGTTTGTATTAGTGTGGGCAAACCAATACCATTAAAATTTTGTAAATGTCATTTTATATTAAATATTATATATCTCGAGAATTAGAATTGTTGATTGTTAATTCTAGAATAGAATGAAAAGTTGTTAAATGAGCAGAAGTTGTTCAAAAGAGAACTGTACCAAGAAGTGCTGGATTGTAGTCAAAGCGACCTCTTTTATCCACAATAAGATAACAAATATTTATTAAGAACTACCTATTAGAAACTAGGTTCTCATCTCTGTGCTAGATGCTGGGAACGCAAAGACACTAAAAACGGCTCCAAAGACTTACAATTTAGTAAGGCAAACAGACTTGTAAGAAACTATAATTCAGGGCAGAGTAACAAAAATGTCAAAGTGCCCAATGAGGTAGAATGGGTGCTAGTCTACTCTAGAAGACCAGGGATCAGGAAAGGTGCCATAAGAAGTGACAATTCAGCCAGATCCTGATGGGAAGAATGTCTCCAGATAAGGAAACAATGGTGGGGTGGAGAGATGAGGACTGAGCTAGGTGCATGGATGCCTACAAGAGCAAGTGGATTGGAATGACTGTAGTGCATAATGTATTAGAGCGCTACAGCAGAAAGCCGAAAATATAATTTGGGGTTACAGCATAGACAATCCTAATTGTCAGCTCACTAAAGAATTGTAGATTATTTGGCAGAAGGAAAGCTAAAGCAACTTTTTGAGAAGCTTATTTGAGTAGTAGTAACATAACCCTACCCTCAACCTCTGAGCAAAGGCTCTCAGTTGGAGTGCCTGGGCTGGTAACCTGGCTCTGCTGCTTAGCTGTAGACTTTGCACTAGTTGCTTAATATATCTGTGCATTCATTAGTTTTCTCAGCTCTAAATGGAAGTAAAACAGCACCAATTTCTTAGGGGGTGTCAGGAAAATAAAATGAGATGATACATGTCAAGTGTTTTATCCGCTGCCAAACAGCAGCTAGCATGAGCCCTCAATAAATATTAGTTATAAATAATGCCTACATAATGCCTCCTTCAGCCCAGCACTGCAGAACTAATTGAGACATTAAAAGTAGTCCAAGAGAAGGACACCTCAGGAACTGTGTGCTGTGGATCTGCTAAGATTAAAAAGAGTCAACTTCTAAACTGTCCCAGATCTATAAAAATAAAACAGCAGTTTGGATAAACTCTGTGATCTACCATAGTTCTGAGTTCAGAAAAAAGTTCCTTTTTAGAACTTTAGAGTGTAGTTACAAAAAAAAAAAACCCTATATGTAATGAATTAGTTTTTCACTCTTACAATGTCTAGAGCATAATACATTAACAATCAAACATAGCAAACTTCAGTGAAACCCTGGGCTATTTTATTAAATCCATTTGTTTGCAGAGTAAAAGCAAAAACCTGTGATGTATGGGTCTTTGCAAGAGGAGAAGTGCATGCTTCTTGAAATTGATCTTCATTAATTCCAATTTCTTTTAGGTAATTTTCTAAGAGTTTTTCAACCTAAAAAAAGAAAATTTAACTTTTATAATTTACATAGAAAAATTCCAAATGACAGTTTTCATATTGAATATTGAGTTCAGAAAAGTATAAAAAATGCTTGTTTTCAATTGTTAATCTACATAGTTATATAACATGGCAGTGACAATACCTTTCACCAAAAAAGCCAACAACAGAAAGTTAAAATTTTGCAGAGAATCAAATGAAAATTTATTTCCTCTACAAGAAATAACTGAAGTCAGAGTTATGACATTCAAGATGGTACAACTCTTCTGCTACCCAGAGACATTTTTAAAAATCACAAGACAACTGTGGCTAAATTAATAATTAACACTTCCCTGGATACATCAACAAAAGAATAAGAATAAAATTTAAAGACTAAATGCAATACCCCTTAAAATAGTTGTCCTAAATCCATTCCTTAGATTCCAGAGTAGAGATCAGAAGTCATAAGTATGAGATGCTCAGAGAACCTTTGGAGACTGAGCAACTTGTAGTACTATTAGGGTATATTTGATCTTTTTAATTAAAGAATTTTAATGGAAAAACTCATTTCTTTAATTTAGGAAAGCTAAAGTTAATATTATTCTAATTATCATTAAATATCAGTGAAAAAAATATACTCACTAGTTCTTTGTATTCCTGATGAATCTCTGTATAGGTCAATTTGCTTTCTTCCTCATCATCAAAAACTAAATTTAAAAGAAAATATTGCAGTGTTAAAAAATCATGTCATTAACACAGATATAAAAGTCCACACCTTATAAATAGAACTCCCATTCTTATATCCTTGCTCTTCAGATTTGAATTATTGGATTAAAAAAAGTATATACACACAAACACACACACACACACACACACACACACTATATATATATGTATATATAGTGTTAATTGTAAACAAGTTTTTCTATTTAAGATCTACTTCATATATAAGACAAACACTAATTTGCTACTTTTAAATCAATAATATAAAGCAACAGTTTCTTTCTAATGGAACATTATTGTTAATAGTTTTTAAGCATTAATTCCTTTTACAACAGAGTCCAGACTATTTTATTGTACTGACATTTTGTTGATGCAACTTTTACAAAATGACTGGGTCATTTTTGTTACACATAAATTAAAATGAAGTTAAAATATATAAAACCAAAACAAATGTTTGCTGAATGATCATGTGTGAAACAATGTAGATTAGAATGATATACATTCCCTCAAGAAGCTATATTCTAATTAGGGAAATAGGACAAAGTCATGAATTGTAAAAAATAAATTTTAAAAAATCCTCCTGAATAGTTTCTAAAATACAAACTAACTTCTGTAGGTTTTTTTTTTAAGCTCTTCAGTGACTGCTCTTTGCCTGGAGAATAAGTGCCAAATCCTCAGGTGGCCAGACAAAACCACCAAGTTTGGATCCCAAGTCAAAACTCCCACCACTCCAAAACCCAAACAATACACAATTACTTGGAATACCACCAAACATAGCATACATGGTGCTTCAATTCCCACACCTTTACTCAAGCCAGTCATAGATCTTTGCCTTTACCAGACCCCTCTGCCAACTATTTTTCAAGACACTGCAAATGGCACATTCTCTTGTTACACACTCCCAACTCCTAGGCTGGTTAAATCCCTTCCTCTGAACTTTTATAATATACAGCACCATGTGCCCACCTTTATTATAGCACCTGCCACTTTATATTTAAGTTCCATTTAGCTGCCTGTCTTCCCCACTGAATTATAAACTCTTCAAGTACAAGGATTTCATTTTATTCATCTTTCTAAATCCAGCTTCTAGCCCAAGGACACTCAATAAATGTTCGTTGAAATAAATGCTGTTATCACAGTTATACAAAACCAATCTTTACATTATCTGAGATGGAGAATAGCACACTGACAACCCAAAGTTAGTGAAGTATAAACTGTTATTTTAAGTGGCTGTGGGATGTTACTTACATTTCTCCTGGCATCTGCTCTACGTAACACTGGGCATACACGCAATACAGCAGCTACTTAACACTATTTTCAGTTATTTCTGAAACCAAATTACTACACAAGGCTAAGGATTACTGCTTATCTGTAAAACTACAGAATCAGCTGTGTTACTACTGAAATACAGCCACTTTTGACATCTGGGGATAAAGCGAAGAACAATGCTTTGTCTTTTTTCACCTAGAAGAGGTCAGAATTCCACATGCTTCATGTCATAATAGCATTTTAAATTCTTTAAAAGAACACAAAAGCTATCTTCAATTTCTTACAAAATTACCTGTAAAACCAATACTTAATAAATAATATTTGAATTTTGATTACAATCATGAGAATGTAATGAAAAGATTCAGTGGTCAAACTAACTTTCACATTTTCCAATTCATGAAATCTTAGGGTTGAAAGGACTCTTAAAAAGTCATCCAGGGTAATAGTTGTGATAGTTGAATTCCCTTCTATTACATCTCCATTAACTTGCTGTCAGATCCATTCAAACACTGCTAGTGCCTGGGCAATTCATTACCTTCTCAGGTAACTTAACTGGGATACATTCTGTTTACAAAGTACTTTATAGACATTTGTTTCCCTGTAGCTTGTACCTACTGACCCTAGCTCTATCCCACTGAACCCTATAAAACAAATCTAATCCCTCTAACATAACACAGATGTTCAAATGATTGATGGATATTAATGCCCTAAAGTCTTGCTCGGCTAATCAACCTCGGTAACAGTTGGGCATTCACTCGTACGACATGGTTTCTGTTGCTTTTCTGTGAATGCACTCGCAATTGTCTCCAAGAACTGAATGCAGAATTCCAAGAGTGAATTGATCAGAATCTGGGGATAATCTTCCTCACAGGGAACATTATGCCACGTTTTCATATTCCTCATTTGTTGGACAATACCCCTCATTCTTGGTATAGCCGGGAGTCAGAGAGCTCAATAAAGAGAACATTGGGCGCTGGAATCACCGGCTCTGGGCCTGCTGAAGTAACCACATGCCCCCCTTCGCGGTCAACTGTTGGGATCAGAAGGAACTCAGAGACAAAATGACACCTCTCTTCCCAAGTCACTAAGTCATCGAAAAAGTCCACCCAAACAGTACACCTCCTTCCCAGGGCAGAAACGTGCTGGACTGGGTGAGAGATCCAACACAGGATTAAAGTCTAACATTTTTCAGATGTGTGCATGGGTCCTGAGGGAAGGGAGTCGCGGGCCAGGTTTTCAGTTCCGAGAAGGAAAAACTGGCGTAGTGACAGCAATACACCCTACAGACCAGCTCTAAACCTGGCCGACAGGGGTGGAGGCAGGAGAGATGAAAGATGGTTTGTCGTGAGCACTACCGTGCCTATTGCTGGTGTGAGAAGGGCGAAAAGAAATGTCCATTCGGGCTTTGGTTTTTACCTTCACATTTCTGCTCTACAAAGTCCAAGATGGGGATGGACCAGTCCGGGCCTCGCAGGAATCCCGCGATGCTCTCCACCACCCATTCTACCTCATCTTTTTCTTCCGCAGCCATCCTGCCCACGCCAGGCGCCGAGGACCCCTAGGCCAGACCCCCCACCCCCACCCCGACCCCGATAAGGCCTTTCTGTCTCAGGCAGCCGAGAACCGAAAGGGAGAAGGGCGGCCTTCGCAGTCGCCCTGCTACCTGGGTGAAAGCTACAAACCAGGTAACTTAAAATGTCGCTATGGCAACACGCGCAGCCGCCCCCTGGCTACCTCCCGGAAATAAAGACAGCTTCCACCGAGCCTGCGCAACTCAAAGATGGAGGGACGCGGGGAGCATTTGAAGAACGTTTCCGATTGGCTAGAAAAAGAACAGTAGCGGAACAAAAGATAGCCTTCCGCCCATTGGGCGGGAGTTGCTAGGGCTGACAGTAGAACTGTAGCCATTGGGTGCAGGTCTTGGTCCGAATCTCCGCGTTTCTTCTTCTGACAAGTGCTTGGGCGGAGCTGAGACGTAGAAATGGCGCAGTGGGGTACCCGCAGCGATCTGGCTTCTGACTGAAAAGGCTTCAAAGGCTTCAGTTTACAGTTGTATACCCAGCCGCTCAGTACCAACCAATTTCATACCCACTGGCTTAGAAGCGTTTGTAATTAAAGGGTTGTTTGAAAATATAAAACCGCGCAAAGTCGTTCTGTCTAACTGATGGGCTCTGCAGTCTGTATCCTGTAGCTCTAGGTGGGTCTTTAACCTTTTGTGCATGGATAGTAAAAACTAGAATTGAGATTTTTTTCCAAGGGCAAAATCAAAGTTAATATTAATTTAAGTAAATGTTTACGTAACCGAGTCTTAGATCAAAACACCAATTTAGACTGGGTCCATTGTCTCCAAATGTTATTGCCCTAAAATATCCTCAAACAACCTTATATATTTACATAAATGGGGTCATATGTTTATATGTGTGTTTTGTGTGTGTGTGTGTGTGTGTATAAATATATATATATAAATACATATACTGAGCTTTTTTTGCTTAATATATGGTCATCTTTTCATATAAAAACTTGAGACCTTCATAATATTCTATTAACTACCAATTTAGTCTCTTCTTATTTTGTGTGTGTGTGTATACACGGTATCTTACGTGAATGTATAAATGTGATCATTAGTGTTCAGGCTTTTTGCTCTCTTCCTGATATGGGTGCACTGTACCATTTTTCTTCTCTACAGCAGCTGAAATAAACGTCTTTGCGTCTCTAAGACTTGCTGGTTTTACTAACTATTCCAAGGGTTAGATGCTAGCAGATTTGCTAAATAAAAGTACATTTACCTTGTTTTATTTGACCAATCCTCAATTGCTAGGTTAAATTACTTCAATTTTTTAAAGTCTAAACAGTTCTGTAATGAACATACTTGCACATAGATTTTTGAACCTGAGTCTCATTATTTCCTTTGAATAAATTCCCACAGGAAAAAGTACTGAACCTATTTTTAAAATCTTCTTGAAAAATGTCTTTGATAATCTACCAAGTTAAAAATGGTACATAATTTTAATTTGAAATTTGAAATTGAGTATTGTTTCATGTTGATTAGCCTTTGTGTTTCTTCCTGTGTTACCTTTTCCATATCCTTTGACCATTTTTTACTGGGATGGTCTTTTTTTTTCTTACTGATTTATAAGAACTTTTTGTACAATATTACAAGAATTTTAAACTTTTGTCACATTACAATGATAGGTTTGTCATTTGTCTTTTAATTCAGTTCATTGTGGCTCTTGCCATATCAAAGTTTTATATTTTCCATGTAGATTTTAGATGCTAGGTCGTTAATTATTTTATTTAATGGATACCATGCTCCAAACACCACTTGCTAGAAATGGATGTGGTAAAATATTGCAGTTTTTTAATTGCTAAGAAGAGGTCGAAGGAAACAAGGGCATCATGATTGTTAGGCTAAAATATTGTGACACCAGAGATGGATTTCATGGTTTGTTGTTCTGTTTTTCTGTGTTCTAAACTAGGTTAGAATAGAAATCCCACTTTGTTCACCAGTTTCCTTTTTTCATAAAGAGTTGTTTGCATGGTTTCTAATAAGCCTGGAGGCACAACGTGCTATTCAGCTACACTTAGCATTATTCAGCATTAGTCTTTATCTGCAGTCTCTTCCGAGTGCTTTCCAGTTCCACAAGAAGCAGATGATAACTGGGATGCACAGTTCTCCTTTCATTTATTTTCTCAAGCTTTGTTCCCAAATGTGGGCACTGTGTATTCCCTCAAGACTGCAAGTTCTTTCATTTATTTCAAAACATCTTATTATTTTGATTTTCTCCTCAAGACTTAGGCTTTCTTTTTATTCACTACTTGGGATATTTATAACCAGGATGCCTATACAGATTTAATATATATTCAGTATGCTTATCATGATGTAAACACATACTCAAAAGAACAGTGCACACACTCTTAGAGCAATGCATGTGGGCACAGTGGAGTAAGAGTAAGAAGAAGAGGTGGGTATGTGTTGTGCATTTTACCAGGGGTCACTGTGTTCAGTCAGGTAGTGTTTTTCAAGTTTCACAGTAGTGCAAAGCTTAGTCATCTCTTGAAAAATCGTGACTTTTCATTTTGGCAATTTCATTACTTTCTTTCTACTACATATAAACAAAATTTTCATGTTGAAGATGTGTTGCAACAGAAGAGATCAAAATAGATAACACACATATACACACTAATAAACATATATATACCCTCCCTGCTGCCACACATACACATAGTACTTTTACCAAGGGTTCATAAGTTTAATTAGAGAACACATAAAAAGTACTTGGGGCCATGCTTGGTAGTTAGTAAATGCTCAATACATATTAGCTATTATATATAGCTTAGGTGATTTTTTAAACAACTTCCAGCATGGTTATAAGAAACCATTCTCTATTTTGTCTTCCTCCTTTGGCCAGCAAGTCGCTTGTGTTCATTATTGCAGTCTTCCTGAAATCTGCTTCTCCCATCTCTATATAGGAACTGAGCCTCTGCCCTCCTAAAGGGTTAGAGTTCAGTCTTAGCAAAATGACGGCATTCCTCCAGATATTTCAGGGACCATGTGAATGACAACTACTCACATTTGTGTAGCGACTTATAATTTCCAAAGGGATCTACATCTGTAAGCCTCAGTGCAGCCTCAAGAGCTAAATAAGATAATATTGAGGTTTTCCTCCTGTTACAGATGGTGTATTAGTTTGCTTGAACTGCTGTAACAAAGTACCACAGACTGGGTGGCTTAGACAACAGAATTTTCTCACAGTTCTGGAAACTGGAAGTCTGAGGTCAGGGTGTTGTCAGGACTGGTTTCTTCTAAGGTCTCTCTCCTTGGCCCCCAAACGCTGTCTTCTCCTTGTGTCCACGTGGTCTTTCCTCTTTACCCATCTGTGTCCAAATTTCCTCTTACAGGGACATCAGTTAAAGGGGATCAGAATATGAAACCCAGAAATTTGCCGCTTTTGGTATATTGATTATTTTGAGCTGAAAGCAACTGAGAATCAGTAGGCACAAAAAGAGCTCTCTGTTCTCCCCATCTGTATATAAAAAAACAGGCCATAAATTTCCCATGAGAAAGGTATTGTCCTTGTACCATGAATGAGAGAGAAGAGGAGAGCACTGTTATCACTGGAGATGAGGAGTCAATACTGAGATGCATCTGCATAAAGACTGTACTAAAATAACCCTTATCTCCACTAGAAGGTATTCTAACCACCACCGCTTAATCACTTCCACAGTTTTTCAGCCCCAGAAGCCTAAATCCCTTTTCCTTTGTCTAGTCACTTAACAATTTATTACTCTTAGTTAAAATGGTATGTAAGACTCCAAGTCTGTCTGCTCTTCGACTTTTCACTTTTTTGTGAAGTTCCCAAATATATAAAATGTTACTAATAAAATTATACACCTTCTCTCCTGTTAATCTGTCTTTTGTCAGTTTAATCTAGAAGCCCCAGCTTCTAAACTTAAGAGGGTAGAGGAAAAGTTTCTCCTTCCCTACCTACATAGGCATATTGGATTAGGGCCTACCTTAATGACCTAATTTTAACTTAATTACCCCATTAAAGGCACTATCTCCAAATACAGTCAAATTTTGAGGTATTGGGGGTTACAACTTCAACATATGAATTTGGGGGAGCACAATTCAGCACATAACAGATGAGAAAACTGAGACTGTATGAGGTCAAGTTTCTTGCCCAGGATCAGGGCAAAGTCAGGGCTTGCACTTCCCTGTATTTGAAACTAAAGCAACTAAGTAACTTCCAATTTTCACTTTATAATATATCACAGAAACTTCCAATTCAATGAAAATATTTCTATGTGATCCTTTTTAATGTTATCTAGTGTGCTAGCTTGGGCTACTATGACAGAATACCGTAGACTACATGGCTTATAAACAATAGAAATTTATTTTTCACAGCTCTGAAGGCTCGGAAATCCAAGATCAAAGAGTCAGCAAATTTGATGTCTGGTTGAGCCCACTTCCTGGTTCATGGATGGCATCTTCTTACTGTATCCTCACAGGTGGAAGAGGTAAGGGAGCTGTCCAGGGTTTCTTAAAATGTCACTAATCCCCTCTATGAGGGCTCCACCATTATGATCTGATTACCTACCAAAGGCCCCACCTCCTAACACCATCACATTAGTGGTTAGAATTTCAACATACGAATTTTAGGAGCACACAAACAATTCAGTCTATAGTGCTTAACTTTTCTATTGTGTGAACGTAACATAAACAATCCCATATTAATCTAGGCTGTTTCTTTATTTAAAAATAATTCTACACTGAGCATTCTTGTAACTAAATCTTTGCACCTAATTATTATTTTATACAGATGAATTCCTAAAAGTGGAATTGGTAAGTCACAAAGTATACAGTTTTTAAAGACATTTTTTACCTATGGAATTTTTTAAGAGGCAGTATGGTGCATTCTGCAATAATAATAGTTAAACGCTAAGTAATTCTTATCCTTTTTATTATTGTTTTTCATCTCTGAGTCTACAAATTCATACACATGCACAAATAAAATCTCTATAGTTTGGAGATTGCTAATTTAATCAGGGAAGGACTAGAAAAATGATTATGAATTCTGAAGGAAGCAGACTCTTAGTTTCACAAATTTATCTCCAATTCCAACACAATGCTTGGCACTAAGAGCCGTACAATGGATAATTGATGAATACATGATCGATGATCTGATTATATAGTACCTTGTATTTGCCTAAAAATAATCTATTTCTCTTTTCTGCTCCTGCGGGAGAGGGTAAAGTTGTGACTACTGGCAAGGCAGATCATTTCTTTTAACTTTAACAAAACATGCTTCATTCCAGATCAGATGGCTTAAAGTTGTTATTAACAATACGGTAAAATACTAATGCAATAGAACTGTCATTTTCACATGTATTTTTTAGGACATATAAAACATCACTAATGAACTACCTAATTGCTACTCCAAATAGTTGGATTCATCTTTCAAGTAAAGAGAGGCAGAAAGGTCTCTGCTTTAGTCCTGTAAATTGCTTTTATTCTGATTATAGAAAGATTTTTTAGGAGTTCTAAATTATAGGTTCTTTGCAAATATTCTTACTTGATTATTTGTTTATTTAACAGCAGAGGGATGGAGGAGGTTTCCATGGATTGGCAAGTAAATAACTACCCCCCATATCTTCAAATGCTCCGATGAATCCTTAGCATTTTATTACATCTGCAGATGCAGTATCCCAGAATTGCCATTCTCTTTTCATTGTCTTTTGTTTTCTATTCCTCATAATCTGTATAATTCAGCAGCTGATTTAAAATAGTGGCAAAGAAGTAAAAATACCATGACTTTTCAAATCATGACTAAACACACTCATATGGTATAAAATGACAAAGTTAAACTCTTTCTTTATTCATTCAGTGTGTACTATGTGCCAAGTACTATGCTAGACACTGAGAATAAGTGCTCTAGGTATGGTACATTCTAAATACCAACTGTATCACCATTTTTTTATTTTCATTTCATCTCTAAATGTTCAGGGTCTTTTATGAACTATTTCTTTTTTTCATTTTACCTCCCTTTTCTTCACTGTTTTATTTGTGTATGTGTAGATAACTTTCCTGTTTTACTTTCTCCTCTTCCCTTCTATCTTTTGTTATTTACTAGGTTGACTCGAATTTGTCTTCCATTATGTTTTTTCACCTATTTTCCTAGTTTTCTTTTTTTCTTTTTACTGTTGTATTGGTGACTTTGGGAAAGATGACTAATTTATAGAACATGTTTATATGTGCCTTACATTTGCCTTGAGTTAGTTCTCTTAAAAGCAGCTATTGCCTAGATTAATGGCCTCTAAATTTTTTTGACCAGATGTATCATCAGTAAAAAAAGTTTAATAATTCCTTTAATATGTGAATATATATTTTACTAATGAACTACATACATATGCATACACATATATAAATATAAACAATTGTATAATATATAATTAAAAGGCAAAACTTGAATACTGAAATTAACAAGGGATGAGATTTAAAATTCTAATATTTTTTCCCTGAATGCCAGCTAATCATCTGTGTACCCACTGTAGAGACCACCAGTTTGGGTTTGATAAACTTGGTAGTTTGGACTTCTCACATAATAAGGAAGCCACTGAGTGCCTTATATGCTCTAGTCCCTTTTGGAATATTCGGGGAGAAATGGCACATTGAGATCCAGACTCAAACAAGAAAGGATGACAAGCCCTCTTCCACATTCAGAAGAGATGGAACCATCCTGGCTGGATATGATCCTAATGTGGGAGGCAGTAGGGAATTGGGCTTAATAATGGAACATATTTAAAGGGTGACAAGGAAACACTCTTTTTTTTAAGTATTTTATTTTTTTAATTTACTTTTTCTTTCTCTTTTTCTCTTTTTTTAAAAAATTAAAATATCATTGATATACAATCTTATGAAGGTTTCACATTAACAACATTGTGGTTTCAACATTCACCCATATTATCAAGTCCTCATCTCCCCCCACCATTACAGTCACTGTCTATCAGCGTAGTAAGATGCTATAGAGTTATTACTTATCTTCTCCATGCTGTATTGTCTTCCCTGGGAAAGCACTCTTTTTTATTCTTTTAAAAAATGTTATCTTTATTGCTTTTTTCTGTTGGAAAAGTAATATATGTGCTCTGAAAAATGCTCAAAGAACTGTTAAATAAAGAAAGTGAAAGTCTCCTGTATATCCTACCACCTAAGAAAACAACTGTAATTGTGTGGTTATTGGCCTCCAGATATTTTTTAACTGCACATGTTAAGACATATTATCTTCTTTAACTAAAATGAGGCCATTCCTATTTATAAAATTTTTTTACTTCATTTTCCAATGAAGTAAATTGAAATGGACTCCAATACTGAAAGGATGTCTTTCAATATTAATACAAAGAGATTGTTATTTTAAATGGGTGCATAGTATTCCATTATAGAGATGATATATAGATGTACCTCTATTTAATGATTATTTGTGCTCAATTCCCATATTTTGTTCTTATAAACAGTGAGTCAATAAACACCAGTGGACATGTATTTTTGCACTCTTGTCTGAGTAGTTGCATAAAAGAGAAGTGGAATTATGAGTGTAAGGACAGGAAACATTTTTGGAATAATAAAATTTTCTGTATTAACAAATAGCCCTCTAAAAGCAGCACCAACTGATACTCTCACCAAAAGATTGTGTGTTTATTTTCCACACCTTTCAACACTAAAAAACTATTAGTGTTTTCATGCTTTTTTTTAATCTGAAAGGTAAAAAATACGTGTTTTACTTTGTATTTGCTAATGAGATTGAGGATTATTTCATATATTAACTGGCCACATATATTTGTGAGAGCAAGGATATTTTGTTTCTATTTTTATCTTCTTATCACACAAATTTGCAAATTATGCAAAAGAAGCACCATGTTTCAGCAATTATCAACATTTTTGCAAAACCCAGATGTCATGTAATTATATAGGACTACTTTTAAGTAAGACTGGGAGATGTCATTTCGTGCGCTTTGAGCCAGGAACTCACCTCCAGTTCCTTGGCTAACCAGCACAGGTGTAAACTAAAAGCTCAGCAACAGAAAAAAGCTAGGCATCCTGCAACAGTGGAAAGTAATTGCCGATTCAGGCCACCAGATGGCAGACCACGAGAGAAATAGAAAGGAGAAGAAATCTATCCAACCAGACCTAACTTCAGGACTGACCAGAGGTTTTAGAGAACGTGAAACTTGGTTTCCTGTTAGTACTGGGGGCGACACTGAAAAGTAGTCAAAGACATTGATTGTTTTATACTATAGTAATGTATTTAATTATGTGATAGTAATGTAGCTTAATATCTGATGTATTTTATTATTGGATAAAATATCACTTATGTTTGCTTTTTCATCTTTTCCTATGAATTTTTCTAACTTATTTTGGTACCATTATTCTACAATTACATGTGTAATATTATGGTTATTAAACTACCCCCTTCATCAGGTCCCCCCACCAACCCCATTACAGTCACTGTCCATCAGTGTAGTGAGATGCTATAGATTCACTACTTGTCTTCTCTGAGTTGTACAGCCCTCCCCGTGCCCCCCAAACATTAATTACATCTGCTAATCGTAATGCCCCTTTTTCCCTCTTACCCCTCCCTTCCCACCCATCCTCCCAAGTTCCTTTCCCTTTGGTAACTATTAGTCCTTTCTTGGGTTCTGTGAGTCTGCTGCTGTTTTGTTCCTTCAGTTTTTTTCTTTGTTCTTATACTCCACATATGAGTGAAATCATTTGATACTTGTCTTTTTCGGCTTGGCTCATTTCACTGAGCATAATACCCTCTAGCTCCATCCATGTTGTTGCAAATGGTAGGAATTGTTTTCTTCTTATGGCTGAATAATATTCCATTGTGTATATGTACCACCTCTTCTTTATCCATTCATCTACTGATGGACACTTAGGTTGCTTCCATTTCTTCGCTATTGTAAATTGTGCTGTGATAAACATAGGGGTGCATATGTTTTTTCAAACTGCGCTGCCACATTCTTAGGGTAAATTCCTAGGAGTGGGATTCCTGGGTCAAATGGTATTTCTATTTTGAGTCTTTTGAGGAACCTCCATACTGCTTTCCACAATGGTTGAATTAATTTGCATTCCCACCAGCAGTGTAGGAGGGTTCCCTTTTCTCCACATCTTTGCCAACATTTGTTGTTCTTTGTGTTTTGCATGTTGGCCATTCTCACTGGTGTGAGGTGATACCTCATTGTGGTTTTAATCTGCATTTCTCTGATGATTAGTGACGTGGAGCATCTTTTCATGTGCCTGTTGGCCATCTCAATTTCTTACTTGGAGAAGTGTCTGTTTAACTCCTCTGCCCATTTTTTTAATTGGCTTATTTACTTTTTGTTTGTTGAGGTGCATGAGCTCTTTGTATAATTTGGATGTCAACCCCTTATCAGATACGTCATTTATGAATATATTCTCCCATACTGTAGGATGTCTTTTTGTTCTATTGATGGTGTCTTTTGCTGTACAGGAGCTTTTTTGTTTGATATAGTCCCACTTGTTCATTTTTGCTTTTGTTTCCCTAGACCAGGGAGATATGTTCATGAAGAAGTCGCTCATGTTTATGTCAAAGAGATTTTTGCCTATGTTTTTTTCTAAGAGTT
Organism: Smutsia gigantea; assembly: GCA_032199065.1. Lineage (NCBI taxonomy): Eukaryota > Metazoa > Chordata > Mammalia > Pholidota > Manidae > Smutsia > Smutsia gigantea. Next base: position 71,657 of record JAVSCE010006305.1, on the reverse strand, counting down.
TTATGGTTTCATGACTTACATTCAGGTCTTTGATCCACCTTGAGTTTACCTTTGTCTATGGGGCCAGACAGTAGTCCAGTTTCATTCTCTTACATGTAGCTGTCCAGTTTTTCCAACACCAGCTGCTGAAAAGGCTGTCATCTCCCCATTATATATCCAAGGCTCCTTTATCAAATATTAATTGACTGTATATGTTTGGGTTAATGTTTGGATTTTCTATTCTGTTCCACTGGTCTGTGGGTCTGTTTTTGTGCCAATTCCAAATTGTCTTGATTACTGTGGCTTTGTAGTAGAGCTTGAAGACAGGGAGCATAATTCCCCCTCTTTTATTCCTCCTTCTCAGGATTGCTTTGGCTATTCAGGGTCTTTTGTGGTTCCATATGAATTTTAGAATAATTTGTTCCAGTTCATTGAAGAAAGCTGTTGGTAGTTTGATAGGGATTTCATTGAATCTGTAGATTGCTTTAGGTAGTATAGCCATTTTGACAATATTTATTCTTCCTAGCCAAGAGCATGGGATGAGTTTCCATTTGTTGGTGTCCTCTTTAATTTCTCTTAGGAGTGTCATGTAGTTTTCAGAGTACAGGTCTTTCACTTCCTTTGTTAGGTTTTTTCCTAAGTATTTTATTCTTTTTGATGCAATTGTGAATGGAATTGTTTTTCTGATTTCTCTTTCTGTTAGTTCATCATTAGTGTATAGGAAAGCAACAGATTTCTGTGTGTTAATTTTGTATCCTGCCACTTTGCTGAATTCAGATATTAGTTCTAGTAGTTTTGGAGTGGAGTCTTTAGGGTTTTTTATGTACAGTATCATGTCATCTGCAAAGAGTGACAATTTGATTTCTTCTTTACCAATCTGGATGCCTTTTATGTCTTTGTTTTGTCTGAATGCTGTGGCTAGGACCTCCAGTACTATGTTGAATAACAGTGGAGAGACTGGGCATCCCTGTCTTGTTCCTGATCTTAGATGAAAAGCTTTCAGCTTCTCACTGTTAAGTATGATGTTAGCTGTGGGTTTGTCATATATGGCCTTTATGATGTTGAGGTACTTGCCCTCTATACCCATTTTGTTGAGTTTTAATCAGGAATGGATGCTGAATTTTGTCAAATGCTTTTTCAGCATCTATGGAGGTGATCATGTGGTTTTTGTTCTTTTTGTTGATGTGGTGGATGATGTTGATGGAATTTCGAATGTTGTACCATCCTTGCATCCCTGGGATGAATCGCACTTATCATGGTGTATGATCCTCTTGATGTATTTTTGAATTCGGTTTGCTAATATTTTGTTGAGTATTTTTGATTCTACGTTCATCAGGGATATTGGTCTGTACTTTTCTTTTTTTGGTGAGGTCTTTGCCCAGTTTTGGTATTAGAGTGATGCTGGCTTCATAGAATGAGTTTGGAAGTATTCCCTCCTCTTCTATTTTTTGGAAAACTTCAATGAGAATGGGTGTTATTTCTTCTCTATATGTCTGGTAGATTTCAGATGTGAATCCATCTGGTCCGGGGGTTTTGTTCTTGGGTAGTTTTTTGATTACCACTTCAATTTCGTTGCTGGTGATTGGTCTGTTTAGTTTTTCTGTTTCTTGCTTGGTCAGTCTTGGAAGGTTGTATTTTTCTAAGTTGTCCATTTCTTCTAGGTTTTCCAGCTTGTTAGCATATAGATTCTCATAATATTCTCTTATAATTCTTTGTTTTTCTGTGGGGTCTGTCATGATTTTTCCTTTCTCATTTCTGATTCTGTTTATGTGTGCAGATTCTCTTTTTCTCTTAATGAGTCTGGCTAGGGGTTTATCTATTTTGTTTGTTTTTTCAAAGAACCAGCTCTTGGTTTCATTGATTTTTTTCTATTTTTTCATTCTTCTCCACTTTATTTATTTCTTCTCTGATCTTTATTATGTCTCTCCTTCTGGTGACTTTGGGTCTCATTTGTTTTTCCTTTTCCAATTTCAGTAATTGTGTCTTTAGACTATTCATTTGGGAATGTTCTTCCTTCTTTAAATAGACCTGGATTGCAATATACTTTCCTCTTAGAACTGCCTTTGCTGTGTCCCACAGAAGTTGTGGCTTTGTGTTGTTGTTGTCATTAGTCTCCATATATTCTTTGATTTCTGTTTTGATTTGGTTGTTAACCCATTGATTAATTTGGAGAATGTTGTTAAGTGTCCATGTATTTGTGAGCCTTTTTGATTTTTTTCTAAAATTCATTTCTAGTTTTATACCTTTGTGATCTGAGAAGTTGGTTGGTAGGATTTCAATATTTTTGAAGTTGCTGAGGTTCTTTTTGTGGCCTAGTATGTGGTCTATTCTGGAAAATGTTCCATGTGCACTTTAGAAGAATGTGTATCCTGCTGCTTTTGGGTGCAGAGTTCTGTAGATGTCTGTTTCTAGTGTGTTGTTCAGTGCCTCTGTGTCTTTACTTATTCTCTGTCTGGTTGATCTGTCCTTTGGAGTGAGTGGTGTGTTGAAGCCTCCTGAAATGAATGCATTGCTGTCTATTTCCTCCTTTAATTCTGTTAGTATTTGTTTCACATATGCTGGCGCTCCTGTGTTTGGTGCATATATATTTATAATGGTTATATCTTCTTGTTGGACTGAACCCTTTATCATTATGTAATGTCCTTCTTTATCTCTTGCTACTTTCTTCGTTTTGAAGTCTATTTTGTCTGATACAAGTACTGCAACACATGCTTTTTTCTCTTTGTTGTTTGCAAGAAATATCTTTTTCCATCCCTTCACTTTTAGTCTGTGTATATCTTTGGGTTTGAGGTGAGTCTCTTGTAAGCAGCATATAGATGGGTCTTGCTTTTTTATCCATTCTGTTACTCTTGTGTCTTTGGATTGGTACATTCAGTCCATTTACATTTAGGGTGATTATTGATCGATATGTACTTATTGCCATTGCTGGCTTTAGATTCGTGGTTACCAAAGGTTCAAGGCTTGCCTCTTAACTATCTAACAATCTGACTTAACTTTCTTGTTAAGTTAGTGTAAACAGCATCTGATGTTTCTTTATTTCTCTCCCTTCTTATTCTTCCTCCTCCATTCTTTATATACTAGGTGTTTTATTCTTTGCCTTTAGTTAGTATTTGGATGGTTTGCTTTCTTTGCTATGATTTTATTTTCTCTGGTGACATCTTTTTAGCCTCAAGGGTGCTTCCCTCTAGAGCAGTCCATTTAAGATATCCTGTAGTGGTGGTTTATGAGAGGCAAACACAGCTTTCGTTTGTCTAGAAATTGTTTAACCCCTCCGTCATATTTAAATGATAATCGTGCTGGATACAATATTCTTGGTTTGAGGCCCTTCTGTTTCATTACGTTAAATATATTATGCCATTCTCTTCTGGCCTGTAAGGCTTCTGTTGAGAAGTCTGATGATAGTCTGATGGGTTTTCCTTTGTAGGTGATCTTTTTTCTCTCTCTAGCTGCCTTTAATACTCTGTCTTTATCTTTGATCTTTGCCGTTTTAATTATTATATGTCTTGTTGTTGTCTTCCTTGGGTCCCTTGTGTTGGGAGATCTGTGGGCTTCCATGGACTGCGAGACTATTTCCTTCCCCAGCATGGGAAAGTTTTCAGCAATTATTTCTTCAAAGACACTTTCTATCCCTTTTTCTCTCTCTCCTTCCTCTGGTACTCCTATAATGCGAATATTGTTCTGTTTGGATTGGTCACACAGTTCTCTTAATATTCTTTCATTCCTAGAGATTCTTTTATCTCTCTCTGCCTCAGCTGCTCTGTATTCCTGTTCTCTGATTTCTATTCCATTAACAGTTTCTTTCATCTCATCCAGTCTGCTGTTAAGCCTATCAATCACTTGTCTGATTTCTGTATTGTCTTTCCTCACTTCCCTCACTTCCTCCCTCAGCTCTTGCACATTTCTCTGTAGATCCATCCCCATGGTTATGACTTTTGTTCTGAATTCTTTTTCAGGAAGACTGTGCATTTCCATCCCTTCAGGCTCCCTCTCTGGGGTTGTCTGGTTGATTTTAGTCTGGACCATATTCCTCTGTCTTTTCATGGCTGTAGAAGTGGTCGCTGTAGTTGCCATGTATGTCAGCTGGGCTCTTTAAGACTTTAAAAAGAAAAAGAGAAAAAAAAAAGAGAAAGAAAGAAAAGAAAAGAGAAAAGAAAGAGAAGAAAAAACAAAAAACAAAACAACAACAAAGAAAAAACGCCCACTGGGAGTAGATTCTGTGGGGATGCTGTAGGTGGCATTGTTGCTCCACTATTCTGCAGCTGTTGCCACCGCTCCACAAGGCCCTTTATAGCTCTGGCCAGAATGGGAATGAATGGGAGGCTGTTGATCTTTGTGGGAAGTCTAAGTGAGGCCACCCTTTCCCAGTCACCATCTGGGGGGTCCGAAACTCCCCAGGACTCCCAGCCTTCTGGGCTGAGTGTGCCGGGGCAATATGGCTCCTCCGCATCCTGGCGCATTCCCCGCTCAGATCCTGCACCCTCTGTCTCTCCAATCTCCGCTACACCGCGCGATGTGTGTCAGCGCTCCCTGTGCAGATCACCAGAGCTGGTTATCTCACAGGGTGTACTTCCACTCCCTCCCGGCTCTGATCCTCTCCTCCCGCCAGCCTGCTGGGGTGGGTGAGTGCTCGTGTCCCGCTGGATCGCGGCTCCGTATCTTACCCCCTCGTGGGGTGCCGTGTCCTCTCAGGTGTAGCTGCACCCTGTGCGCTTTCCTGTGTATTCTGGTCTCTCTTTTAGGAATAGTTGTATTTGCTGTATTTTCATAAATATATATAGTTTTCGGAGGAGATTTCTGCCGCCCTGCTCATGCCGCCATCTTCTTGGAAGCCCTCTTTTCCTATGAATTTTATCATTCTTAAGTTCCCTCAAAATAGTGTTTTAATTGGAATTACATCAAGCCTATAAGTTAATTTAACACAAATCAATATCCTGATATTTATTTTTTCCATGGAAAAATAATGTTCCCATGATGTTTTCCCCCATTAATTTAAGTCTCCATTTATATTTCTCAGTAAGGATTGCAGTTTTCCTTATAAAGATCACACACATTGCTCATTAAGAATTTAACTTGGGAACAGGTTTATTGTACTTGTGTTCTAACTGGATTTTGATGATTTTCAGTGATTTTTGCAGAGTTAATGTTTAATCTGCACTCTTTTTTTAAGAAATAGCATTCATTTTAGTTTCTTGCTATGCAGTTATATAATCCGAGAAATACAAAATTTTTGTGTTTGACTTTCCACTGCTTATTTCTATTATTTCTGTTTTATAGTTGATTACATTGGCTAAAAATTACATAAAAATAAAAGCTATAAAATAATAATCATAAATATGTGTCTTTACTATGTATAACTGACTTTTTTTGGAATACTCATACTTATTTAATTTTATAGAGTAATATGTTTTTATTAAGGATACAAATGGATGACTCCTATATTTATCGCAGGGCTATTTATGATAGCCAAGATACGGAAGCAACCTAAGTGTCCATCAGTAGATGAATGGATAGAGAAGAAATGGTACATATACACAATGGAATATTATTCAGCCATAAAAAGAAAACAAATTTGCAACATACATGGAATCTAGAGATATTACGCTCAGTGAAACAAGCCAGGCAGAGAAAGACAAATAGCAAATGACTTCACTAATTTGTGAAGTATAAAAACAAAGCAAAACTGAAGGAACAAAATAGCAGCAGACTCACAGACACTGAGAAGGAACTAGCAGTTGCCAAAAAGAAAGAGTTGGGGAGGTTGGGTGGGAAAGGAGAAAGGGATTAAGGGGCATTATAACTTGCAATCACAATATAGGATAGTCACAGGAAAGGCAGTACAGCACAGAGAAGACAGTTAATGAGTCTAACATCTTACCATGCTGCTAGACAGTAACCACAATAGAGGGGGTGCGGACTTGATGATTTGGGTGAATGTTGAAATCACTGTGTTGTTCATGTGAAACCATCATAAGGTTGTATATCAATGACACTTTAATTTTAAAAAAAGGATATAAATGGGTGATGAATTTCATCTAGTGGCCTTTCAGCATCTATTGAGAGGGTCATAGGATTTTTCTTACTAATTGATTTGGTTATTTTATTAATAAACTTAAAATATAAACATCAGTTTCTCAGTCTGAGTTAAATTCTCCTTGCCTTCAATGTGTTAGGTTCTAATATTTTAGTATTTTAAACTAGGTTTGCTAGCATTTTATTTGTTTTGTATTTAATATTCGTAAGTAAATTTGTACATTTTCTTTGGTGTGTTACATGTTTGTTGGATTATAGTGTCAGAGCTATGTTTAGCTCATAAAAGAATTGGATAATATCCAGTCATTTTCTGTTTTGTGTTCCAAGATAAATATGTAATGATTTTTCTCTATTTTATTATGTTCCTAAGGCAGTTCCAAAAAGAATGCTATTTTTAGAATTAAAAAGTGAAAATAAATCAATGCTTGTATTACAGTATACACATTTTATAATTCAAAACCTTAAAGAATTGTAATAAAGTTTATTTTTCCTACCCCAGCATGTTAAAGCAATGCCTTCTAAACCCATTATAAAAGATTTTCTTTGTCTGGGTGTGCCATAGTTTATACTATTATATACTATTATATACAGCAGACAAAATCCTTTATTTTTCTCAGCTGTTCTGCTCAATCAGAAAGAGAATAAAATTATGCCTAGTGATTCATCATTTGAAATGTTATACCAAATCAAAAGCTGTTGCCTACATTTTTCACAATAAGCTGGGGCATTTTTTAGGTGCTAGTAAATAATAATATTTCAAGGAAGTCTTTCTTGGGTGAAAAAAAAATGTTATAAAGAATTTGACCCTAGTTTTATCTACTTGTATATCTTGACTCTAAAGTAACTCATGGCTTGGATAATAAAAAAGTACTTGTGGTAAATTTCTAGATGCATAATACTGTTAAAGCTTTATTATGACTCTTCTCATGATGGATCATAGCATTGTTCAACAGAACTTTCTGCCCTGATGGAAATGTTCTATTTCTGTGTGCCCAATGTGTCCCTGTGTCCACTGAGGCTTTCAGAATTTGACATGTGGCTAGTGCAAATGAGGAACTGAATTTCTGTTTGTATTAAAATTTTAATTCTAATTTAGCCGCATGTAGTTAGTGGCTACCATATTGGACAATGCAGCTTCAAAGTATGTCATTTAAATTTAATCAGTGTAGATATATTAAAAGCCAGAATGTTTCCACCACTAAAAATTTCCTTATTCATAAACACATTTTATTTGCCTGTACTTTGAAAGCTGAAAATGAGTATCAGTCTCCACTCTTTTCTCCAAAATTGTTTATATGTGCGTTTTGAAAACTTGGTTTCAGACTTATTTTCTGTCTGAGCCACCTTCTTTTGCCATTCTGAGAAGTACTTGTTTTTCCTGTCCTTTGCATTTTGCTATTGTTGTTCCTCTGTTTACATTCTGTTAGCTCTGCCATTATGTGTCTTTTTAATTCTGCATCCAAATTAACTAAGTTTTTGTTTAGTTCCTTAAAAAAAGTGTTTTGGCTTAAGTATTGGATATGAACATGGACATGCCATGTAGAGGGATGGGTAATTATATCAACGAAATGGTCGTGGGTAAAAAAATGAATCAAGAAGAGTTTGAAAAAAAATTTAATAAGAACTTACAAGAATAGAATTGGCACTTTAGTATGGAAATTGCAGCTATATCATTGAAGTATTTTTCAAAGATGAAGCCATTTTACTGAATCCATTACTGTAATTTCACTTTAATCTTGCTAAAAATATGCACTTCAGTATACACCAGTTTTACAAGTAGTCCACATCCAGTTCCATTATTACTATAATTTTAAGATTTGGTGTAACCATTGTTGTAACAATACTGTATGTGTTGCTGACTGTATTTCTGTAGGAGCAATTTGAATGTATTCTTGAAAAGTTTTATAGTTTCAGTGACCTAATGGTATCAAAGAATTATTTCAATGAATTACCTTTTGATTAACAGATTGCCAAGTACTATTTTTAGAGAGGTTGAAACAACTATTCATTTGAAGCTAAAGCTTCATCATTTAATACATTAGTTCATCATTCAAGTAATAATCTTCAGTAGCTGAGGATAATGGTAGCTGCCTAAATATAAAAAACCAAAAGCTGATTTTAAATGAAATTATATGTGACTAGAATCCAGATATTGAAATATTGGACTCTCTGGATACTTAAAAGAAGAACTCAAGTTTCTGTAAAGATGCTGAGTCTGGTGGTAGACGCCATTCTAATAGGGGTGAGAGAGGTTGACTCACAAACTCTTCAGGAAGTAGTAACTGACATTAGTCTAGCATCTTGATAAAATACAATCTTATTACCTTGGTCTCCAGCAACTTACAATTTATGACATAAAATTTAAGTTTGCATTGTTTCTTAGGAAAACATTTTGTTAACAAAGTAATAGTGCGACACAGGAAATAATATATAATATGAGACAATCCTTTTTATTTATCTATTTTTGTATGATAACCTCATTTTAAAAATATGTAAAATCGGGTTTTTTTGATGGCTAAGGATGTTATCTATCCTTTTTATTCTTTCAGGTAATTTTCAGATTTATTTTATCAAGTTCTTGTAGTATTTTTGGGATTTTGACAAATTGCTTTAAGTATGTCAACTAATTGGAGAATGACATTACTAAAATATTAGTCTCTAAAATATGACACCACTTGTGCTTTATCTTTCAGGAAAATCTACTTTTCTTCATATTGGTGATATATTTCTCATTAAAGATCATTAACATATATCTGCTGCTATTATAACTTAGAATTAATATTTAATTACATTTCAAACAGTATTGTTGGCATAAGTGAATGTTCTATTTATTTTACTTATTTACCTAATTTCTAAGCATTTTACTAAATTCTTTAAAGTAGTCTATATTCCTCTCTGCAAAATTGAAATGTCTTTTGTGGTCTACTTTCTTAATCAAAAGTAATACCTACTCATTTCACACATTACGTTCATTAAGCTCTGAGACTCACTGGGTTGAGAGCCCTGGGCTGTCATGTATAGATTAAGGACTCTTGGCAGCAGAGGTAGGATAACAGACAAATCTCACTCAGAATATCTGCAAATCAATTTAGAAATAGCAGTTTCTGCTTAAATGTTCAAGATGCATAGGGAAGATTTTGTTAGAGGAAAAGTCACCTTAAGAGTTTTGTTATAAATCTGTGAACTTTGAAGAGGTTACTGTTATGTTGGTGTGTTAGCAATAAAATAGGCATTTAATGTTAATTGAATTAATGAATATATGTAGCACTTTGCTGTGTGACCTTAGGGTATAGTGATGAGCAAAAAATAGACTGCAAGGGGAAACAGACATTAATAAAGATTCACCCAGACAAATGCATCAGGTAGTCCTGGAGTGGAGAATTTGAGGAACCCAGAAATCATGGCAACCACAGGAACCCCTGCCAGTGTGACCTTAGCACCCACAGGAAATCTTGCCCTAATTAATACCATTCCCTTTGGGGTTTCCCATCCTAGATCTCTGATCTGTGAATCAAAGGCTGGAAGTAGACTGAGAAGGTACTCCTACTGGGCACATTTGCCAAACAGATGAACTCGGTGGGAGAGCCCCTAAACCACCACTCCATCTTCAGTTAGTCGCCTAAACCTATTGCCTGACCAATTTCTTTCCCTACTTGCAAATTACTAAATATTCTCAAATAATTTTCAAGGTATCACCAGAACCTGAGACTTCAGTCTGGGTATCTCTGAACAGCAGATAAGCCCAGCTTTTTGTATTGCCTATAGGCCAAGGACTTTGACCATTGCCCATAGCCACTGTTCAGGGTATCCAGACAACATGCTGGTATTACCTTTGTACCCCTGAAACACAACTCACTCAAGCTCTGTGCTCCATTGCATTTGGGTGGAGCCTCATGTGCTTAAGACTAAGAATTGCATAAAACTTGCCTGGTGGTAGTTTGGGAGGAGTGGTTTCCAGAAAAGTATTATGCTATTTTCACTTACAAACATCTCTGTTTATAACTCAGCCCTGGTAGTTTAGGGAATAGCTTGGTCTTAAATCAGTACAGTAAGTCCAGACAGGAAAACAAAAACCACTGTATACTACATAATTCAAATAGAAAGGGGTTTAATCCTAGGAAATGTTTACAAAGGTGTTCAAAGGGCTAGAAGAGAAAGGGGAAGAAAAGAAGGAATGTTCCTCAGAGATTAGAAAGCTGCTGCTACCACGCTCAGGCCGGTGCCCTCCTGCTTGCATTTGCTGCCAGACATTTACTATGTGGCCAGTGCAGGAACTCTGCCTTCACAGAAGGGGCACCATGTGGCCACTGCAGCATCTGCCATTGAAACATCTCTACTGCTGTTACCAGACAAGAATGGTTTCTTCTTCTCTCCTACCAGTGACTCCCACTGGCCAAACCTGACCAGAAGCCAGTTGGTACAGGATTCTGGGGAATGGAGTTGCAGGCTCCCAGCCCCTGAATATAGAGTACAGAAAGGAGAGTATGGCATTTTACCAACAGAAAAAAATACCTTGCACAGTACTATTATCTATTAAGTAGATGTTAATCATTTTTAATTACATTTAATAGAACAGTATTTATGATTGGATTGGGTAAGTGAATAGCACTAATCACTTTCCTTCCAATCATTTCTAAAGAAATCTTGGTTTTGAGACTTACTGAGATGGCAGTGGCAAGACTGAAATAGGGAGCGAAGGATGACTAAGAAAGGGGAGAATAGATAATGCAGAACAGTTCCAGGGGCAGACACATGAATAATTAACTTAATGACAGGCCAACATGGATTTTGAAAATGACTCCATCTTTCCAATTAGAAAATATTTTGTCTCTAAAATTGAGGGTGGAAGTAGTGGAATAATAATAAAAACCTTTCCTTTTGTCTGAGGAACAAGAACTGATGAATTTCATAAGAAGAAAACTAATGTAGCTGACTAATTATATGTAAAGTCTCCTTTATAATGAAAGAAAAATGAGTCACTAAAAATACAAAAGCTACATAAATTCACATCTGTCAATGTCCATAGACAACTGAGTGAAAGAGCATTAAAAAAGTTATGTCATCCCCAAATTAGCTTCCTTTCATATTCCACCCAGTCATATCCACTAGCATTTGTAAAAGGCTCACATCCCCATCAGTTGATACCTGATAGGGGCTTTTTTTAACTTCTTTATATTTCTGCCACCCTTACTCATTCACAAAATGCTAGAGTTCACTGGGGTTTTGTGGCTTATATGACTCAAAAATGAGTTAATTACTTCTTTGTTAGTTGGCATAAAAAAATATTCACTGGGCAATGCTGAGCAGGATGATTACTTTATGGGTAAACATGTATAGATAATTTCAAGATTGTTTTGAAAATTCTCTACAGTAAAGTACATTTAATTTTAATCTTATGAACTTAAAACATGAGCTTTAAAAATGCATTTTGTCTGATCCTTGCCAGGGTGTGTATATATACATATGTGTGTATAGACTTCTTAAGTTTATGACTATGATTTGTGGGTGTCACTCTGAGATGCTGTTCTAGAGACTTCTCTCACAATTGTGGAATGTTTTAGAATTAGGAAAGTTGGAATGGCTTTCTGGAATTTCATTTTTTAAAGCCGCCACTTGCTGTCATCATGAAATGCATACTATGTAACCAATGAAAATTAATATAAAAATAATAAAATAAATTCATATGCATTTAAAGTTTTCAAATGTGATAAAAGGAAGAGTATTCCTTTCAGATACTTTTCTTAAGTTTGTGCACACTTCTCTCCCAGTTCTTCTATGTCACAGGTCAATAATCCATTTCATAGTTAATCCTCCTAGGAAAATACTGGAGAGGTGAAAGCAGTGGATTAAGTTAAACTGGTTTGTGTAGCTTAAACTTCCCCCTCTCTCCTCCTGGAAGTAATAGGGTGAACATTTAAGACAAATTCACAGAGTACTGCATAGAGATTCCAAAGGGGTTATTTCATAGACAACCTGTATTCAGTTCTAGTCAGGCAGTCGGCGTAGGTATGGCTGTGCTGTTTGTTCAAATAATGAAACATTTTCATACCCACCATGGTAGGCAAAATACCCAAAGATGTCCATTCCTTCATCTCTAGAACCTGTGAGAGCGTTACCTTACATGGCAAAAAGGACTTTGCAGCTATGATTAGGTGTCCTGAAATAAAGAGATTATTCTGGATTATCCAGTGGACTCAATCTAATCACATGGATCTTTAAAAGCAGTCTTCTTCCCAGCTGTGATCAGAGGGAGATGTGATGTTGCTGGCTTTGAAAGGGAGGAAGGGAACCACAAGTGATTGTAGGTAACCTCTAGATGTTTAAAAAGACAAGGAAGCAGATTCTCCCTTCCAGCCTCTGGGATGGAATACAGCGGTATCAGCACCTTGATTTCAAAGCAGTGAGAACTGAGCCTCATATCTGATGTACAGAACTGTAAGATAATAAATTTGTGTTAAGATGCTAGGTTTGTGGCGATTTGTAACTGAACAATAGGAAATTAATATACCCACAAAGCACAAGTCCACTGCTGCCTCAGCCATCCCCAGACCCTTCCCTTGGGACTCACAATCCAGTACAAGATGGGTAACCCCTGGAGCCCTGTTCCAACACTGCCACCAGCTTCAGTTCTGACTGCACTGTGCCCAAGCTTTACCAGATGAAAAATACTTTAAACATTACTTTTTATTGCTGGAACTTAAATCAGTGACTTTCAAACTTTTTTGACTCTAGCCAACCTAGAGTTTAAAATAGACATTTTGACTTCAACCTAGGACACACAGACATTCCCACACATACGTATTATAACTGAAACTAATGTTTCATGAGACAGTACTTATCTTTACTACATGCATTGCAGCCTGATATTTTCAGTTCTGTCCTCTTCTATTTTTTAATATAAATTTCAACCCACTAAACTGATTTCAAGATTTACTAGTTGCAACTCTCAACTGAAAAACCCTGACCTACATCATGACAACTCTGATCAAGATTTAGAATTTCTGTAAATTATGACACCAATAAATTAACCAGACTGTTTTAAAAAAAAAAGATGTAAAATTTCTGATGGAAAATATATTGTTTTATTTTAAAAGGAAGTATAAACATTTGTTCAGAATTTAATATGTAACCTTAATTCATTAAATATTGATTATTAATGTATTTTTATTAGTTTATTAGTTTTCTCAAAGTGAACATCAAACCTATGATGGTTCAGAAATTAAGCCTAATAGTAAGAAAAAGGGACCATAACAGGGAAGGGATACAGTCTAGAAACACCTTTAAATGAATAGATATAGTCATTGGGTACATGTATTCAGTGATTTAATGTTCTGCTTTTCTGTTACTCAATTTGTTCATTTCTGCTTTTTAGTATTTCCCTTTTTCTTGCTTGCCTTTAAGATTTTACCCATTTCCTTTTCTAGATTTTTTTGGGTTAATTTACTGCATTTCTCTTTTTTTTATTACCATTTATAGCTGCAGCATCGTTTCAAGCAACTACACTTTGTTTCAGTATCCTCTTAATTTCAAGGTCCTGAAGGAGTTTAAATATGCATTTAAGATTATGTTTATTATAATTCAACTAACTTTTCTAGGTGTTGGTAGCAAAAAGACTGAAGGGATTGCTTTGTACTAGTTAGCCTTCACTAGGTTATGTTATGAAACAAACAACTCCTATATTCCAGTGGCTTACAACAAAGGTTTATTACTCATTCACCGCACATGTTGGCTACAGCTCTGTTCCAAGACCTTCATTCCAGGATGCAGACTGAGGGAGCAGCTTCTGTGTGAGACATGCTGGTTCATGATAGACCACAGGATGTCTCTTCAAGCTCCAGCTCAGATGTGGGACATACATCACTTCTGCATATATTCCACCAGCCATGGCAAGTCATAGGACTAAACTTGATGGCAATGGAGTGATGAATATAATCCTTTCATGAGCAGGGCAATTATAGGAACAATAGTATAATCTACACTCATGTTAATCCACATAATGCTGCAACCAGAAAGGCTTATTCTTGCATCTCTGTTGATTCAAAACTCTGTTTTATTCTAGATTGTATCTGAGATTTACCAGCGTAGCATTTACTTTTACATTTTTAAATGAATCTTTAATCATGATATAATTCTGTCGATCCCCCTTAATGTGTTTTGCTATAAAGTCAGCTGTGCTGACCATGTTTTTATGGGCACACCTGGCTGTGGCTACTAGGGATCATCGTAACACTAAGGAGACAGTATTTTTCTGGCTCAGCCGACACCCACAACAGTACAAGATTTCATCTCTCTCTGGCAGAATTCACCAGGTACTGCAGGGAGTCCCGTGGTGTCCAGGAGGATCCTCCTTGATACCTGTCCTGCCCAGGTGTCTAGTCTGCTGAGAGGAGAGCCACGTTCCCTGCCACCTCCAAGCATTTTCCAGAGAGAGCACTGCAGCTGCGTGCATCTCCCCACTTCACACACTCCAGGGATTTCACTCTTTTCTAAATTAACAGCCATCTTTCCCGGACCATTGGCTCAAATTCCTAGTTGCTGGAATACCATTGGCTAGAGAATAATATGATTAATACACTGTACCATACTTAAAATTAGTCTGACAACCAAACCTTATATTTCAATAAGCTTATTTCTCTCTCTCCGTCTTCCTCTCTCTCTCTCCCTCTCCCTTTCCCTCCAGCCCCCCTCCTTTCCCTCTACAGGAGGCTCCTCCGATGCTCATGCTGATAGATCTCTGATAACCAATCCCACCCGGGAATCTCTGTGAAGAGGACAGAATTTAAACAGGTTTTTATTATGCTTGTGCAGGCATTATGAATAGTAAGCCATTCCCTTGCTTTATGACCATTTCCTTCTTTTAAAACATTTTATCACAATAACCACATGGAAAAAAACAATAATACAGTAGGGCTTATAACAAACATTGTGATCTACTGCCCCATCCTTTCCCACCCCTAATTCAATTTCCCAGAAGAAACCACTTTTGTTTCTGTTTGAAGGCTTTTGGTGGTTACTTTCCTAGTTCTAATCAATGGGCCTTTACTACTATTTCATGGAAAGTCACCAGTAAATCAACTTGATTTACTGCTATCTCACTGTATTAGGTGAGAAGACGAGGCCCCCTCTTGTTCTGACTCTTCCTCTCCCTCTGGCCCCTGCTTTCTGTGCTTATACCTTTACCTTCACAGGTTGGCGTCTGTATTTTCTCTAGTGACCATGTTTAAATGTTCCCTGTTTGGTTCATAGGCTGCTTCTAAAAATTGAAAACTACTAACATTCATTGACATAACTATGTAAACATTGTTGATAGGAAAATTAGATACTAGAATTTCATTTTCCTCCCTACAGGGCTCTATAGATCATGTAGAAAACTTCAGATTTATGATTATGAGTGTTTACTTGGCTGTTTTAATTTTATATTTGCATCTCTTCTCACGCTGAAAATCTTGGTTCCAATGGCAGCAACAACAATCAGTATTTAGAGGTCTACATTACTCTTTTCCTCCCAAAAGTTTTATTTCCAAAAATGTCAAACCTACATAAAACATTGAAAGAATGATATAGTAAATGCCTGTATACCTTTATCTAGACTAACAAATAGTTAAACTTTTTTGCCATATTTACTTTATTTCTCCCTTTTGGTTTTGCTGAGTCATTTAGAAGCATATTGCAACAGCACAACAGTTTACCACTTCCAAGTTTCTTCTAGAACAAGGACATTTTCTTACAAAACCACAATCCCATTATCAGACCCAAGAAATATTGATACCCCAATACCTGGGACATAACCCATATCCTCATTTCCCTAATTATCCCTCCAAAATGTCCTTTATAGCTTTTTTTCCTATTCAGAATTCAAAGTTATATTAGGAGGAAGCCTATATCGAATGATGGGCTGAGACAGGAATACAAAGTCTGGCCTCCTTGCCTCAATTTGGGACAACTCTGGCGGTCTAGCCCTGCTCCAGGACTCCCCATAGGATGGCTGAAGCCTCATGGGGGTCAGCTTCTCCACCGTCCAGCCCTACCTCACTCACTTTCACAGCAGTATCTCTCCAGAAAACTTCTGCAGGCAACTCTCCACACTGGAATTTATGTGTAGGGAACCCACCCTAAAATAATGTTCTACCAGAGGTGGCACTATTCAATGTAACTGTGCCATTTACAATATAATTCAGAATTTATTATATGTTGAAAAAGCCAGGTCATTTGTTTGGTAGAAATTTCCATATTCTTAATTTGGCTGATTGTATCCCTGTGTGTATTTTTATTTCTGATACTTTCTATAAACTGATAGAAATACTACAGGCTGAATTAGATTGACTTCTACCCATTTAAACTCGGTATTCTGAAACCCTATTTTACTTTTCTTTTTCTACCGTGTGAAACTTAAGTATTGATTAGATGCTAAAAAGAGATCAAAATCAAAGCTCCCACGATCAGGAGAGACCATTTATGATTGTACTTCTAACCCCCACCCCCCCAGCCACCCCCAAACACACCACACACAGACTTGGTATATGCAACCAAAAGCCTTCCAGATACTACTCTGAGATCAGGAACAAATGACTGGAGAATGTGTTTACACAGGTTTACAGCCTTAAACACTAAATATCTTCCTTCCAAAGCAGAGTATGATTATCTCCTTCTTATCTCGGAAGGGAATCAAAGACAGTAACACCATCTATGGGTTATTTACACGTAGAATTCCACATTGTCACTAATTTTAAAAGCCATAGTGGCTTTCTTCTGTCAGATGGTTTGATTGTGGATCACATTCTCTCACCGACAGCTGGTGTATTCTGATTCAATTAATGAACATGCATTTATCAAGCACCTGCTGTGTGATCAACGTCAGTCTTGGAGAATTCGTGCTGATTAAATTCTCTGTACAACAATTAAGAAGCTGTATCTTGTTTCTACTCTGCCCTTTCCCTACTCCCAATTCACACAGATGCATTCCAAAACCAAATAGATGCTCTTTTTTAATCAACTTACTGTTTTCAATCATCTACATCCTACTCCATTCTGTTCAGTAGATAACACTCTGGACAACTATGATTTTTTTCTAAGGAAGTCAAAGCAGTTTGGCATAAATGTATACCCTTCTGTGTGTTTTCTTATATGTCCACTTTTAAAGAAATTTGTTAAAGAGTTTTTATTCATTTAATTTTTTTATCAATGTCTTTCCAAGTAACAGAAACCATCTTGAGCTGGCTAAAGGAAAAATAAAAACTTATAAGTAACTATATTAGGTTGTCTCACGGAATCCAAATAAGAATTGAACCACCAGCCAGCCCTCTGGAAGGGCGGAAGATAAGGAAATCTGGAGACTCTGCCAACAGCTGCTCATGAACCTTCCCTTTGGAATTCTGCCACTAACAGGACTCAGAGCCAAACTTCTCCCATCTCTGTGTATCTCAGTTTAAAATTCAAATTTGTGAGAGAGAGAATGTGATTGGCTGAGATGTGGTCATAAGGCTGCTGCTGATTCAGGCTAGCATGGCCCAGCCAGGGAGGCAGAGTTATATTTCTGTATCTGCACTGTCCAGTACAGAAGCCACCAGCCATTTGTGGGTATGGAGCACTTGAAAAGTGGCCAGGACATTGAGGAACTGAAATTTTCGTTTTATTTAATTGTTATTAGTTTAAAATTTAAAACTGAAGCAATGTAAAATACTTTTTCCATTACATACAACTTTATTATTTTAGAAGAATTACATTTCACTTTGATCATTAAAATTTACCATCTGAATTGAGATGTGTTGCTAGGGCAAAATACTCATGGGATTTAAAGACACTAAAAAGAAAGAGAGAAGAATGTAAACTATCTTACTAATAATTGTATATATATAGACCACATGTTGAAATGATAATATTTTGGGTATCTTTGGTTAAATAAAATATTAAAATTAGTTTTACCTATGCTCTTTACTTTTTAATAATATGGCCTCTGATACCAGCTATTTACACAGGACATTTCCTTTGGAGGTCAGAGTGCTCTCCAGATCTGTCATTCTGTTGTCCTTATGACAGTCGCAGTGATAACCCAACAGCCAGGTAGTATCCTTGTCATTTTACTATCGACAGCTCCAGGAAACAACAGAAGTGGGTGTTTATGCCCTGAGCTCCCATAAAGCATCTGCCGTTAGAATTCCTGTTTGGGTCAGGGCACCAGGCCTGACACTGGCCTGGGAGTGGCAAAAAGGAAGGGATATGCTCTTGGGTCCTTCTGTGCCTCAGTTTCTCTCTCTGAACAATGGGAATAATTATCTTGTTCTCCACAATCCTATCTTTCCAAATTGACTAATTTTTAAAACTTCCAGGACAAATAAGCAATGCATGTCAACATGGGTTGGGGTGGTACTGAAAGACTAGGCCCCAAAGCCGGGCTAAAGCATGTTCTTTTTTCAAAACAGATATAACAATGGCTAATATTTATCAAGGGCTGATTCTGTGTCAGGCAGTCTACTAAGCATTAAATATATTAATTCATTTAATTCTTAAAACAACCCTATTTTACAGAGGAAGAAACCGAGGCACAGAAAGGTTAAGCCAAAAGCTACACAGCTAATAAGTGGGTTGGCCAGGAGTTGTGCTCACATAGTTGAATATACTCTTAACTATGTTGCTGTACTGTCTTCCTGTGGCCATTTCTTTAATTGGGAAGCTAGCACAATGCTTTGAATGTAACAGATGCTCAATAAATATTTGTTGAGTTGGAGTAAAACTAATAAAACTCAAGCATGGTTCAAAAAAATATATATATGGCCTTTGTATAGCTACCAAGCATCTGTTTCTGACTTAAATTTTTAAATTTAAAAAGGTTCACATGTCTTTCTCTTAAGAGAACAATATTGTAGGTATTATAACAAAAGAGCTATGAAAGATTCTACTTGCAGTCAATTCAAGGATTTACTCAATCCAAGAGGAACTTTACTAAGTATATATTCCATATAGTTCCTGCCTCAATTAATGGTTATCTTGAGGCAGTGTCATCAAACACGGGATTACATGTAAAATTCCTGTAGAAGTCTCTCTCTTCATCCCAGAAAAAGAAATTCAAGACTTAATCAAAATTATTTTGCAAAAATCCAAAGAAAGCAAAGACAGATGACAAAAGCAATGAGAAACAATAAAATATTTTGTCAGCATTACCTTATAAAGAAGGCAAATGAAGATATTTTTTATTTAGATTTTCATTTAGCAATTTGTTTTCTGTAAGAATAAGAAATACAGTAATTTAGCTAATTATTTTAAAAAAAGAGAGAAACGGAATATTTATATAGCACTCTATGCTTCATAATCACTTGTTCACGTATACTATATTGAACGGTTAACTAGTGACTTTATATTTTAGACACAGCTGCCATGGGTGCTGGCACAAAGTTTACAATGTCTAATTGCCCACTGAAGCCACTTCAAATGTAACCCTCTCTGTGAAGTCTGATTGCTCCCAAGCCCTGCCGTCAAGGAAAAACATGCACTCTTTCCTGTGTTCCCAAGATACATGACTAATTTTACATACTTCTATGATAGCACTAATGGCATTGTCACCTCTTTGAGGGATACCATCTTATTCAACATTTTATCTTTATAGGTAAGTGGCAGTGTTATGGGCTGAACTATGTCCCTGTTCCCCCAATTCATATGTTGAGCCTTCACCTCTATTACCTCAGAATGTAACTGTATTTGGAGCTGGGGTCTTTTAAAGAGGTGACTGAGTTAAAATGAGGGCATTGGGGTGAACCCTAATCCAATCTGAATGGTGGCCTTTTAAGAAGAAATTTGTACACACAAAAGAGACATGAAACACAGCATCTGTAAGCTGCCATCTGTGAGCCAAGGGGAGAGGCCTCAGAAGACACCAAGCTGCTGACACTTTGATCTTGGACTTCCACCCTCCAGGGCTGTGAAAAAATTAATTTCTGTTTAGGCCATCCAGTCTGTGGTATTTTGTTATGGCAGCCCTAGCAAACTAATACAGGCAGTTACAGGTAAATGACATGTAGTAAGTACTTAAAAAATAATAGTTATTATGTTTATAATTGGTGGATTTTGTTTTATATATATATATATATGCCTCATATGTATATTTATGCAAATGCTTAGCAATTATAGGAATTTATGAGTCTCGGCATTCATGTCTCTTTTATGGTTGTCTTTAGGTTCTGTGGGTGTATGTTAGGCAGTGGAGTGAAATTTTTAAAGCTTTCCATTCAAGAAATTTTGAAAGGAATCTTAAGCATTACAAAGACTTCCATCGTGGATAAAATTGATTCCCTGAGGTAAATAATTTTGTTCTTCAGTTCAATTGTGGAAACATTTTATTCAGATAAAGGGCGTAGAAATTTTTCAGGACTTATTAACTCAGGAGCTGAGTAGCTCTGGATTTAATTTAATTTTTCAGACTACAAATACAGAGTGAGGAAATAAAGTGAGAGTTGGTAATTTTTGATAAAGCCATGAGGATAAAAATTCACAGAAAAAAAAGGGTCATAAAATTTCAGGTCTTACCTGTATGGTTTGTGGACCAAAAGAAAAATGTAAATGCAATTATATCATTCTCTGTTCTTAACTCTACATGGGCTTCCACCCAATTTACTTTATCTTGAAGGTCCTGATTGATCTGGTTCCAGACTATCTGTTCTGGGTTCACTTTCTATCTTGTTCCCCTTGCTCTCTGTTCTTTAGCCGCAGAAGCTTCTCTGTGGATCCTGAAACTTGCTGAACTAAGATAACCTCTATAGGTCTAAAAATATCTTTATTTAAAATTGCATATCACAATATAAGTCGGTCACAGGGACAGTAGTACAGCATGGAGAATATGGTCAAACATTGTGTTACATCTTTCTATGTTGATAGAAACACTAGAGGGTGTGAGGATTTAATAATATGGGTAACACATGTACAACCATTGTGTTGTACATTTGAAATCAATATAAGATTATATATCAACAATACTTCAAAAAAAGAAAAAAACTTTCACTTTCCTCCAAATTACTCCAGGTATTACTCCTAGAAAGAGCTTTCTTTTTCTAGAGAGAACTTTTGAGTTTTGTTGGCAAGTGTCCTTCCCCCTAGAGAAGTTGGTTGAACAAAAGTCTGTTTCTGTGGTCTTTTGTGGCTTCTGTGGTTTAGTCTGTGATGATCGGATCAGACCTGCAATGTATTCATAAATTATATTCCCATGACCTTTATAGCATGTCACTAGAATAAAATCCCAACTACACTAATTAGAAAGAATGAAATTATTTTCCACTAAAAGTTAGGATGCTTTGAATTTTCTTTATAACTCACAACTCTCACTGCCATGAAAACCATCCAGTAGAGAATGTATAAAACGATATACAGCGAAAATGTGTCAAACAAATAATAGAGACTCTTCCTCAGAGGAGTTAATCACAGAACAAGTGCATTTTGGCAGCTTGTGTTGTTTTGCTAATGAAGAGTTTATCTTAAAAATTTAAATGTCACATTCTTCATAATTGTCATAACTTAACTGAAAATTACTTTTAAAATTATTTTTGAAATTTAGCAGATTAGATGCAATGTGCTATCCTGGATTGGATCCTGAATAGAAAAAGAACATTAGTGGAAAACTGGTGATATGCATATACAGCCTGGAGTTGAGTAAATAGTAATGTACCAATGTGAATCAACTAGTTATTTTTTGGCATTATTATTTTTTTATTATTAAAGTATCATTGATATACAATCTCATGAAGGTTTCACATGAGCAACATTGTGCTTTCAACATTCACCCATATTATCAAGTTTTCAACCCCACATTAGATGGCATTATTATTATTATTATTATTATCATTATTATTATTATTATTTTGGTATCATTAATGTACAATTACATGAGCAACATTATGATTACCAGATTCCCCCCATTATCAAGTCCCCCCCACATACCCCATTAGAGTCACTGTCCATCAGTGTAGTAAGATGCTATAGAGTCACTACTTATCTTCTCTGTGTTGTACTACCTTCCCCGTGCCCCCACTACATTATGCATGCTAATCATAATGCCCCTTTTCCCCCCTATCCCTCCCTTCCCACCCATGCTCCCCACTCACTTTCCCTATGGTAACTGTTAGTCCATTCTTGGGTTCTGTGAGTCTGCTGCTGTTTTGTTCCTTCAGGTTTTTCTTTGTTCTTATACTTCACAGATGAGTGAAATCATTTGATACTTGTCTTTCTCCGCCTGGCTTATTTCACTGAGCATAATATCCTCTAGCTCCATCCATGTTGTTGCAAATTTTTTTTTCTTCTTATGGCCGAATAATATTCCATTGCATATGTGTACCTCCTCTTCGTTATCCATTGATCTGATGGACACTTAGGTTGCTTCCATTTCTTGGCTATTGTAAATAGTGCTGTGATAAACATAGGGGTGCATATATCTTTTTCAAACTGTGCTGCTACATTCTTAGGGCAAATTCCTAGGAGTGGAATTCCTGGGTCAAATGGTATTTCTATTTTGAGATTTTTGAGGAACCTCCATACTGCTTTCCACAATAGTTGAACTAATTTACATCCCCACCAGCAGTGTATGAGGGTTCCCCTTTCTCCACATCCTCACCAACAGTTGTTGTTGTTTGTCTTTTGGATATTGGCCATCCTAACTAGTGTGAGGTGATATCTCATTGTGGTTTTAATTTGCATTTCTCTGATGATTAGCGATGTGGAGCATCTTTTCATGTTGGCTATCTGAATTTCTTCTTTGGAGAAGTGTCTGTTCAGATCCTCTGCCCATTTTTAAATTGGGTTGTTTGCTTTTTGGTTGTGGAGGCACATGAGCTCTTTGTATATTTAGGATGCCAACCCCTTATTGGATATGTCATTTGTCAATACATTCTCCAATACTGTAGAATGCCTTTTTGTTCTATTGATGGTGTCCTTTGCTGTGCAGAAGCTTTTCAGCTTGATATAGTCCCACTTGTTCATTTTTCTTTTCTTTCCCTTGCCCAGGAAGATATGTTCATAAAGAAGTTGCTCATATTTATGTCCAAGAGATTTTTGCCTATGTTTTTTTCTAAGACTTTTATGGTTTCCTGACTTACTTACTTTGATCCATTTCGAATTTACTTTTGTGTTTGGGGTTAGACAATGATCCATCCTTCTCTTACATGTAGCTGTCCAGTTTTGCCAACACCAGCTGTCGAAGAGGCTGTTATTTCCCCATTGTATATCCATGGCTCCTTTATTGTATATTAATTGACCATATATGTTTGGGTTAATATCTGGACTCTCTATTCTGTTCCACTGGTCTGTGGGTCTGTTCTTGTGCGAGTACCAAATTATCTTAATTACTGTGGCTATGTAGTAGAGCTTGAAGTTGGGAAGCAAGAACTCCCCCTGCTTTATTCTTCCTTCTCAGAAGTGCTTTGGCTATTCTGGGTCTTTTGTGATTCCATATGAATTTTAGAACGGTTTGTTACAGTTTGTTGAAGAATACTGTTGGTATTTTGATGGGGATTGTATTGAATCTGTAGATTGCTTTAGGCAGGATGGCCGTTTTGACAATATTAATTCTTCCAACCCAAGAGAATGGGATGAATTTCCGTTTGGTAGTGTTTCTTTAATTTCTCTTAAGACTGTCTTGTACTTTTCAAGGTATAGATCTTTCACTTCTTTGGTTAGGTTTATTCTTGGTATTGTATTCTTTTTGATGCAATTGTGAATGGAATTGTTTTCCTGATTTCTCTTTTTGCTAGTTCATCATTAGTGTATAGGAAAGTAACAGATTACTGTGTATTAATTTTGTATCCTGCAAGTTTGCAGAATTCAGATATTAGTTCTAGTAGTTTTGGAATGGAGTCTTTAGGGTTTTTTATGTACAATATCATGTCATCTGCAAATAGTGACAATTTGACTTCTTCTTTACCAATCTGGATGCCTTGTATGTCTTTGTTTTGTCTGATTGCTGTGGCTAGGACCTCCAGTACTATGTTGAGTAAAAGTGTGGAGAGTGGGCATCCCTGTCTTGTTCCCAATCATAGGTGAAAAGCTTTCAGCTTCTCACTGTTAAGTATGATGTTAGCTGTGGGTTTGTCATATACGGCCTTTATTATGTTGAGGTACTTGTCTTCTATACACATTTTGTTGAGAGCTTTTAACATGAATGGATGTTGAATTTTCTCAAATGCTTTTTCAGCATATATGGAGATGATCATGTGGTTTTGGTCCTTCTTTTTGTTGAAGTGGTGGATGATGTTGATGGATTTCGAATGTTATACCATCCTTGCATCCCTGAGATGAATCCCACTTGATGATGGTGTATGATCCTCTTGATGTATTTTTGAATTCGGTTTGCTAATATTTTGTTGAGTATTTTTGCATCTATGTTTATCAGGGATATTGGTCTGTATTTTTCTTTTTTGATGGGGTCTTTGCCTGGTTTTGGTATTAGAGTGATGCTGGCTTCATAGAATGAGTTTGGAAGTATTCCTTCCTCTTCTATTTTTTGGAAAACTTTAAGGAGAATGGGTATTATGTCTTGTCTTAATGTCTGATAAAATTCAGCAGTGACTCCATCGGGTCCAGGGGTTTAGTCCTTGTGTAGTTTTTTGATTACTGATTCAATTTCGTTGAAGGTAATGGTCTGTTTAGTTTTTCTGTTTCTTCCCTGGTCAGTCTAGGAAAGTTGTATTTTTCTAGAAAGTTGTCCATTTCTTCTCGGTTATCCATTTGATTAGCATGTAGATTTTCATACTATTCTCTAATAATTCTTTTTATATCTGTGATGTCCATCATGATTTTTCCTTTCTCATTTCTGATTCTGTTTAAGTGTATAGATTATCTTTTTCTTTTTTTTTTATTCAGGTATTATTGATATACACTCTTATGAAGGTTTCACATGGAAGAACAATGTGGTTACTACATTTACCCATTTTATCAAGTTCCCACCCATACCCCAATGCAGTCACTGACCATCAGTGTAGTAAGATGCCACAGTTTCACTGTTTGCCTTCTCTGTGCTACACTGTTTTCTCCTGGATACCCCACACCATGTGTACTAAACATAATACCTAGAATCCCCTTCTCCCACCAACCCCACCAACCTCCCACACCCCTCCCCTTTGGTAACCACTAGTTCCTTCTTGGAGTCTCTGAGTCTGCTGCTATTTTGTTCATTCAGTTTTGCTTCGTTGTTATACTCCACAAATGAGGGAAATCATTTGGCACTTGTCTTTCTCCACCTGGCTTATTTCCCTAAACATAATATCCTCCAGCTCCCTCCATGTTGTTGCAAATGTTGGGATTTGTTTCCTTCTTATGGCTAAATAGTATTCCACTGTGTATATGTACCACCTCTTCTTTATCCATTCATCTACTGATGGACACTTAGGTTGTTTCCATATCTTGGCTATTGTAAAAAGTGCTGCGATTAACATAGGGGTGTATATGTCTTTTTGAATCTGAGAAGTTGTATTCTTTGGGTAAATTCCAAGGAGTGGGATTCCCGGGTCAAATGGTATTTGTATTTTTAGTATTTTGAGGAACCTCCATATTGGTCTCCACAAGGTTGAACTAGCTTACATTCCCACCAGCAGTGTAGGAGGATTCCCCTTTCTCCGCATCCTTGCCAGCATTTGTTTTTCTTAGTCTTTTGGATGGTGGCCATCCTTACTGGTGTGAGGTGATATCTCATTGTGGTTTAAATTTGCATTTCTCTGATGATTAGTGATGTGGAGCATCTTTTCATGTATCTGTTGGCCATCTGAATTTCTTCTTTGGAAAACTCTTCATATCCTCTGCCCATTTTTTAATTGGGTTATTTGCTTTTGGCTGTTGAGGCATGTGTGTTCTTTATATATTTTTTATTTTAACACCTTGTCAGATATGTCATTTACAAATATATTCTCAGATACTGTAGGATGCCTTTTTGTTCTCTTGATGATGCCCTTTGCCATACAGAAACTTTTTAGTTTGATGTAGTTCCAGGACTTCATTTTTGCTTTTGTTTCCCTTTCTCAAGGAGATGTGTTCAAGAAGAAGTTGCTCATGCTTATATTCAGGAGATTTTTGCCTATGTTGTCTTCTAAGAGTTTTATGGTTTCATGACTTACATTCAGGTCCTTGATCCATTTTGAGTTTACTTTTGTGTATGGGGTTAAACAATAATTCACTTTCATTCTCTTGCATGTAGCTGTCCAGTTGTGCCGACACCAGCTGTTGAAGAGGCTGTCGTTTCCCCATTGTATGTCCATGGCTCCTTTACCATATATTAATTGACAATATATGGTTGGGTTTATATCAGGGCTCTCTAGTCTGTTCCATTGGTCTATGTGTCTGTTCTTGTGCCAGTACCAAATTGTCTTGAGTACTGTGGCTTTGTAGTAAAGCTTGAAGTTGGGGAGCATAATCCCTCCAGCTTTATTCTTCCTTCTCAGGATTTCTTTGGCTATTCGGGGTCTTTTGTGATACCATATGAATTTTAGAGCGATTTTCTCTAGTTCGTTGAAGAATACTGTTGGTGTTTTGATAGGCATTGCATTGTATAGATTGCTTTAGGCAAGATGGCCATTCTGACAATGTTAATTCTTCCTATCAATGAGCACAGGATGTGTTTCCATTTATTGGTATCTTCTTTAATTTCTCTCATGAGTGTCTTGTAATTTTCAGAGTATAGGTCTTTCACTTCCTTCATTAGGTTTATTCCTAGGTATTTTATTCTTTTTGATGCAACTGTGAGTGGAATTGTTTTTCTGATTTCTCTCTCTGCTAGTTCATTGTTAGTGTATAGGAATGCCACAGATTTCTGCGTATTAATTTTGTATCCCCCAACTTTGCTGAATTCAGATATTAGATCTAGTAGTTTTGGAGTGTATTCCTTAGGGTTTTTTATGTATAGTATCATGTCATCTGCAAACAGGGACAGTTTAACTTCTTCCTTGCCAATCTGGATGCCTTTTATTTCTATGTGTTGTCTGATTGCCATGGGTAGGACCTCTAATACTATGATGAATAAAAGTTTGGAGAGTGGGCATCCCTGTCTTGTTCCCAATCATAGGTGAAAAGCTTTCAGCTTCTCGCTGTTAAGTATAATGTTGACTGTGGGTTTGTCATATATGGCCTTTATTATGTTGAGGTACTTTCCCTCTATACCCATTTTGTTGAGAGCTTTTAACATGAATGGATGTTGAATTTTGTCAAATGCTTTTTCAGCATCTATGGAGATGATCATGTGGTTTTTGTTCTTTTTGTTGATGTGGTGGATGATGTTGATGGATTTTCGAATGTTGTACCATCCTTGCATCCCTGGGATGAATCCGACTTGATCATGGTGTATGATCCTCTTGATGTATTTTTGAATTCGGTTTGCTAACATTTTGTTGAGTATTTTTGCATCTATGTTCATCAGGGATATTGGTCTCTAGTTTTCTTTTTTTGTGGTGTCTTTGTCCAGTTTTGGGATTAGTGTGATGCTGGCCTCATAGAATGAGTTTGGAAGTATTTCCTCTTCTTCTACTCCTTGGAAAACTTTAAGGAGGATGGATATTAGGTCTTCTCTAAATGTTTAATAAAATTCAGCGGTGAAGCCATCTGGTTCAGGTGTTTTGTTCTTAGGTAGGTTTTTGATTACCAGTTCAAATTTGTTGCTGGTAATTGGTCTGTTCCGATTTTCTGTTTCTTTCTGGGTCAGCCTTGGAAAGTTGTATTTTTCTAGAAAGTTGTCCATTTCTTCTAGATTATCCAGTTTGTTAGCATATAATTTTTCACATTATTGTCTAATAGTTCTTTGTATTTCTGTGCTCTCCGTAGTGATTTTTCCTTTCTCATTTCTGATTCTGTTTATGTGAGTAGACTCTTTTTTTCTTGATAAGTCTGGCTGGGGTTATCTACTTTTTTTATTTTCTCGAAGAACCCGCCCTTCCTTTCATTGATCCTTTCTATTGTTTTCTTCTTCTGGATTTTATTTATTTATGCTCTAATCTTTATTATGTCCCTCCTTCTACTGACTTTGGGTCTCATTTGTTCTCCTTTTTCTAGTTTCATTAATTGTGAGTTTAGACTGCTCATATTGGATTGTTCTTTCCTGAGGTAGGCCTGTATTGCAATATACTTTCCTCCTTGCACGGCCTTCGCTGTGTCTCACAGATTTTGTGCTGTTGAATTATTGTTGTCATTTGTCTCCATCTATTGCTTGATCTCTGTTTTTATTTGGTCATTGATCCATTGATTATTTACGAACATGTTGTGAAGCCTCTTGTGTTTGTGGAATTTTTCATTTTCTTTGCGTAATTCATTTCTAGTTCCATACCTTTGTGGTGTGAGAAACTGGTTGGTACAATTTCAATTTTTCTGTATTTACTGAGGCTCTTTTTGTGGCCTAGTATATGATTTATTCTTGAAATGTTCCATGTGCACTTGAGAAGAATGTGTATTCCACTCCTTTTGGGTGTAGAGTTCTGTAGATGTCTGTTAGGTCCATCTGTTCTAATATGTTCTTCAGTGCCTCTGTCTCCTTACTTATTTTCTGTCTGGTTGATCTGTTCTTCAGAGTGAGTGGTGTGTTCAAATCTCCTAGAATGAATGCATTACATTCTATTTCCCCGTTTAATTCTGTTAGTATTTGTTTCACATATGTAGGTGCTCCTGTTTTGGGCACATAGATATTTATAATGGTTATTTCTTCTTATTTGATTGACCCTTTTATCATTATGTAATGTCCTTCTTTGTCTCTTGTGACTTTCTTTGTTTTGAAGTCTATTTTGTCTGATTTAAGTACTGCAACTCCTGTTTTTTTCTCACCATCAGTTGCATGAAATGTTTTTTTCCATCCCTTCACTTTTAGTCTATGTATGCCTTTGGGTTTAAAGTGAGTCTCTTGTAGGCAGCATATAGATGGGTCTTGTTTTTTTATCCATTCAGTGACTCTATGTCTTTTGATTGGTGCATTCAGTCCACTTACATTTAGGGTGATTATGGATAGGTATGTACTTATTAGCATTGCAGGCCTCAGATTTGTGGTTACCAAAAGTTCACGGTTCCCTTCCTTACTAAGAGTCTAACTTAACTCACTTAATATGCTATTACAAACACAATCTAAAGGTTCTTTTTTTTTCCTCCTCCTTTTTCTTTCTCCTCCATTCTTCATATATTAGGTATCACATTCTGTACTGTTTTCCTATCCCTTGATTGACTTTGGGGATAGTAAATTAGTTTTGCATTTGCTTACTAATTGGCTGTTCTACTTTCTTTACTGTGGTTTTATTACCTCTGGTGACAGCTATTAAACCGTAGGAACACATCCATCTATAGCCGTCCCTCGAAAATACACTGTAGAGATGGTTTATCGGAGGTAAATTCTCTCAGCTTTTGCTTATCTGAGAACTGTTTAATCCCTCCTTCAAATTAGAATTATAACCTTGCCAGATAAAGTAATCTTGGTTCAAGGCCCTTCTGCTTGACTGCATTAAATACATCATGCCACTGCCTTCTGGCCTGTAAGGTTTCTGTTGAGAAGTCTGATGATAGCCTCGTGGGCTTTCCTTTGTATATGATCTTATTTCTCTCTCTGGCTGCTTTTAATAGTCTGTCCTTTTCCTTGATCTTTGCCATTTTAATTACTATATGTCTTGGTGTTGTCTTCCTTCCATCCCTTTTGTTGGGAGATCCGTGCACCTCCATGGCCTGAGAGACTATCTCCTTCCCCACATTGGGGAAGTTTTCAGCAATCACCTCCTCAAAGACGCTTTCTATCCCTTTCTCTCTCTCTTCTTCCTCTGGTACCCCTATAATGCGAATATTTTTCCGTTTGGATTGGTCACACAGGTCTCTCAATATTGTTTCATTCTTACAGATCTTTTTTCTCTCCGTGCCTCAGCTTCTTTGTATTCCTCTTCTCTAGTTTCTATTTCATTTATCGTCTCCTCCACCATATCCAATCTGCTTTTAATATCGTCCATTGTGCGCTCCAACGATTGGATCTCCAACTGGAATTCATTCCTGAGTCTTTGAATATCTTTCCGTACCTCCATAAGCATGTTAATGATTTTTATTTCAAACTCCCTTTCAGGGAAAGTCATGAGGTCGATATCATTTAAATTATTCTCAGGAGTTGTATTAACAATATTACTCTGAACCAGGGTCCTTTGGCATTTCATATTTGTGTATGGCGCCCTGTAGTGCCCAGAAGCTCTTCTCTCTGGAGCTGCTCAGCTCCTGAAGCAATGTCAGGGATTGCAGGGGAGTGGTATTGGTGCCTGGGTGGAGGAAAGAGCTGTTTCCTGCTTCCAGGCTGCTATGCCTGTCTCCACTGCCTGAACCCGTGGGCTGAGCACACAGGTATAAGCCTCTGTGCTTTGCATTTTTAGTTGCTGTAGACAGATCTTCCCTCTGGCTGGCCTAACGCCAGGGTAGGGTTTCCCAGTTTGCAAGCCCGTGGGGCTGGCCAGGAGAAAGGTGCATTAGTCTGCCTGTAATGGAAGGGGTTCTTGGAGCTGTGTAGGCAGCCAGGGAGCTGGAGCACCTAAAGATCGTGAAAGCTCCCAATCTGCTGGGCAGAGTGCACCCGGACAATTTTGTTTATCTGTCCTTTCTCCTGAGCAGTAAGCTCTGTGCAATCCTTGCCCCTTTAGCAGCCCTCTTGCTAAGGGCTTTCTTGTTAGGAAGTCTCTCAGACTGACTGCCTTTATTTTGTCCCAGAGCAGCTGGATATGGATCCCTGCTTTCCACAAGCAGCTGGAATCTTAGTCTCTCCAGGAATTCTGCCTGTCTTAGCTTTCCAACCCCCAAATTATGAGCGTATCATGCAAGCACCATGAAATGTAGGTTTGTGCTCCCAGAGCACATCTCCAGAGTTAGGTATTCAGCAGTCCCAGATGGCCACTCTCTCCCTGCTCCATTTCTCTGCCACCCACCTGTGAGCTGGCTTGGGGAAGGGCTTGGATCCCACTGGGCCACAGCTTTAGTATGTTACCCTGTTCCGTGAGGTCTGCTCTTGTCTCCAGTTGTGAGCAGTTTGTTGCAGTCCTCTTTCCTGTTGCTCTTTCAAGAGTAGTTGTATTAGTTATATTTTCGTATTATATGCAGTTTTAGGAGGAAGCCTCTGTCTCACTTTTATGCTGCTATCTTTCACCCCTCTCTTTTTCTCTTACTAAGTCTGGCTAGGGGTTTATCTATTTTGTTTATTTTCTCAAAGAATCATCTCTTCATTTCATTGATTTTTTCTATTGTTTTATTCTTCTCAATTTTATTTATTTCTTCTCTGATCTCTATTATGTCCCTCCTACTGATGACTTTGGGCCTTATTTTTTCTTCTTTTTCCAGTTTCAATAATAGTGAATTTATACTATTCATTTGGGATTGTTCTTCCTTTTTTAAAATAGGCCTGGATTGCTATATACTTTCCTCCTAGAACTGCCTTTGCTGCGTCCCACAGATCTTGGTACATTGTGCTGTTGTTTTCATTTGTCTCCATATATTTGGTCTCTGTTTTAATTTGGTCATTGATCCATTGGTTATTTAGGAGCACGTTGTTATGCCTCTATGTGTTCGTGAGCCCTTTTGTTTTCTTTGTACAATTATTTCTAGTTTTATACCTTTGTGATCTGAGAAATTGGTTGGTAGAATTTCAATCTTTTTGAATTTACATAGGCTCTTTTTGTGGCCTAGTATGTGGTCTATTCTGGAAAATATTCCATGTGCACTTGAGAAGAATGTGTATACTGTTGCTTTTGGGTGTAGAGTTCTGTAGATGTCTGTTAGGTCCAACTGTTCTAGTGTGTTGTTCAGTGCCTCTGTGTCCTTACTTATTTTCTGTCTGGTTGATCTGTCCTTTGGAGTGAGTGGTGTGTGGAAGTCTCCTAAAATGAATTCTGTTTCCTCCTTTAATTCTGGTAGTATTTGTTTCACTTATGTAGGTGATCCTGTATTGGGTGCATAGATATCTATAATGGTTGTATCCTCTTGTTGGACTGACCCCTGTATCATTATGTAATGTCCGTCTTTGTCTTTTTGACTTTCTTGGTTTTAAAGTCTATTTTGAATGGTACAAGTTCTGCAACACCTGCTTTTTTCTCCCTATTGTTTTCATGAAATATCTTTTTCCATCCCTTCACTTTTAGTCTGTTTATGTCTTTGGGTTTGAAGTGAGTCTCTTGTAAGCAGCATATAGATGGGTCTTGCTTTTTTATCCATTCTATTACTCTGTGTCTTTTTATTGGTGCATTCATTCCATTTACATTTAAGGTGATTACTGAAAGATATGTACTTATTGCCATTGCACGCTTTGGATTTGTGGTTACCAAAGTTTCAAGGGTTGCTTCTTTACTATTTAACCGTCTCACTCTAACTCACTTATTATGCTATTATAAACACAGTCTGATGATTCTTTATTTCTCTCCCTTCTTATTCTTCCTCCTCCACTCTTTATATGTTAGGTGTTTTATTCAGTACTCTTTTGTGTTTCCCTTGACTGCTTTTGTGGATAGCTGATTTTATTTTGGCTTTAGTTAGTATTTGCTTGGTTTGCTTTCTTTGCTGTGATTTTATTTTCTCTGGTTACATCTATTTAGCCTTAGGAGAACTTCCATCTAGAGAAGTCCCTTTAAAATACTCTATAGAGGTGGTTTGTGGGAGGCAAATTTCCTCAACTTTTGCTTATCTGGAAAATGTTTAATCCCTCCTTCAAATTTAAATGATAATCTTGCTGGACATAATATTCTTGGTTCAAGGCCCTTCTGTTTTATTGCATTAAATATATCATGCCATTCTCTTCTGGCCTGTAAGGTTTTGAGAAGTCTGACTATAGCCTGATGGGTTTTCCTTTGTAGGTGATCTTTTTTCTCTCTCTGGCTGCCTTTAATACCCTGTCCTTGTCTTTGATCTTTGCCATTTTAATTATTATATATCTTGGTGTTGTCCTCCTTGGGTCCCTTGCGTTGGGAGATCTGTGGGCTTCCATGGTCTGAAAGACTGTTTCATTCCCCAGGTTGAGGAAGTTTTCAGCAATTATTTCTTCAAAGACATCTTTCATCCCTTTTTTTCTCTTCTTCTTCTCTTACCCCTATTATGCGAATATTGTTCCGTTTGGATTGGTTAATGAGTTCTCTTAATATTCTTTCATTCCTAGCGATCCTTTTTTTCCTCTGTGCCTCAGCTTCTCTGTATTCCTGTTCTCTGATTTCTATTCCATTAACAGTCTCTTGCACCTCATCCAGTCTGTTCTTAAGTCCTTCTATTGATTGTTCCATTTCTGTTATCTCCCTCCAGACTTCATCCCTTAGCTCTTGTATATTTCTCTGGAGCTCCATCTGCATGGTTATGACTTTTATTTTGAATTCTTTTTCAGGAAGATTGGTTATATCTATCTCGCCAGGCCCTCTCTCTGGCGTTGTTTGAGTGATTTTGGACTGGATCAGGTTTTTCTACCTTTTCATGGCATTAGAGGTGATCACTGGCAAGTGGTGTGATTGTCAGCTGGGAGAATAAAGTCCCTTCCTTCTTGCTGGTCACCTTGCCCTTTTCCACTGCCTGTGCCGGTTACCTACACACCAGGACCAGTCTCTGGGTTAATCCCCTGAGCTTCCATGGGCGGGGTGGCCCTCAGGATGGCCTAAGGCACTGGCAGAAGTCCCAGATGAGCGGCGTGTGTTCTGCGAGAACAGCGCCCCTTTGTGCCTTCCAGACTTTGTGCCGGCTTCCTTTGCCTGTGCTGGGCAGCTGTGCATAGGCAGCAGCCTCTGGGTCTGGCCCAGTTAGCTGCACGCTGGGAGAAGACTCTGGGTGGTTGCTGTGGGTGAGGGTGCTCCCTGGCTGGTCCGCAGGAATGGCAGGTCAGCTTTTTTGCTTGCAATGCCAGTGGGGGGGAATGAACTGCACGCTGCTTATCACGGTGAGGAGCTTTGGATCTGTGTTGCAACCTCGGGGGTTAGGGCACCTGAAGTTCCTTAAGATTTCCAGCCTGCTGGGTTGAGTGTGCCAGGATGATTTTGTCCACCTGTTAAACCCTTGTCCCTTTAAGACTTTTAAAGTGCCTGCTTTTCTTTTGTCCCAGGGGAGCTGCCTATGGGGATCCACTTGCAGTCTACATCTTGGACTTTACTTTTCCATTTCTCTAATATCCAGTACACCATGCAGTGTCTGTGCTCCTGGTGCACATTACTACGGCTGGTTATTTAGCAGTCCTGTGCTTCCATTCCCTCCCCCTCTGATTCTTTTCCTCCCAATGGTGAGCTGGGGTTGGGGGAGTGCTCGGGTCCTACCTGGTCACGGCTTTGTATCTTACCCTTTTCGTGAGATGCTGAATTCTCGCATATGTAGATATAGCCTGGCTGTTGTACTGTATCTTCTGGTCTCTCTTTTAAGAATAGTTGTATTTGCTGTATTTTCAAAACATATATGGTTTGGGGAGGAGATTTCCACCGCCCTACTCACACCACCATCTTGAGCGCCTCTCTAACTTGTTTTGACAAATGCACCCTGGCTAGGTAAGATGTTAACATCAGGGGCCATTGGATGAAGAATATATATAGGGATGCTCTGAAGATCTTTGCAATTCTTCTGTAAATCTAAAATTACTCTGAAATAAAATGTTTATTTTTTTAAACTAAAAATATCTAGAATGTTGAAGTTCTATTTTCCAGTCTTACTCTGTTAATAAGGGGAACAAACCCTCAATTCCAGCAATCTGGGTTGAGGTTTGGACTATGAGGAAAAACAAGACAGACAACCAAGATGCAAAACCAAAAAGGCTGGGACCCAGAGAGATTCTGAGTGAGATTCAAAGCTGACAGAGAGGTCTTGATTAGAGGGGAAATCCTGTAGATTGTGAATAAAGATAGTCATTAAATGGTAATATGAAACTAGAAATTAGATTTTAATAACAGATAATCTTAGAAAAAAATGTATATGTAGGTGAGCATGATGGATAGAGTACTAATCAATGCATCTCTTAAAAGAACGTTTGCAATTTAGACTGTATCTGTCAAACATTTGAAACTGCTGGTTGACGTAAGATAAACTACTGAACACAGAGGATTGGCTTTTGCATTCCTGATTGTGTGGAGATGGGGTGACAAAGTGCTGTTTTCCTTGTTCTCTTGTTCTGGCGCTTTCTCATTCTCTTTGAGATCACTTTACACTTTTTAAGTGTGAGGTGTGATCTTAAGAATCTTTATACTCATGCACTTTCAAGTTTATATTTGATGATTTTTATAAGTACCAAATTATTTTTTAAATAAAGGTTAAATGGCAGCTTGTAGTCTGCTTCAGAATGGATTCCCACCCCCACTCTCTTCCTTCAGTAAACCCCGTGTGGGTGGAAGTGGGCACATGGCCCAGGCCCAATCAAACTCTGGTACTGCACTTCTCCGGATATACTGACAAACTGGGATGATGCAAACATGGAGATGCTAGGAATAACCTTGCTAAGCTAACAGAAAGGGACAAGCTTGAACCCAGGCTCATCTGTCTAAAACAAGAGCATATTTGGAGACCCCTTTTGCTTCTAGCCACCAATCCAGGACCACTGGAGTCAAGTAGTAATTATTGCTGATTTGAAAAAGCAGAACTCTATGCTCCAATCTAACAATACAAAGGAGAGTGTCAGGAAACACACCAGAGACTCACCAAAAATTAGGAAACCCAGTTTCCCTTTCCCTTTTCTCTTAAACTTAAGCAACTGTGTTATTCCTTGCCAGATATAAATAGAAATCATGTCCGCCCATGCAAAACACAGCCCACTGGGTAACAGCCTAGGGGCAGCTTAACGATTACTGGAGACAGTAAACAGAGAACCTAAAGGAGGGGCAAAGATGAGATCTGTTACTAAGAGACAGAAACTGTGAGGGTGGGGTATTTCTGGTATTGGTGCCTCGTTTTTGAAATCCTCAGGTATAAAATTGGCAAAAAGCGAGATGAGATGAAGGCCTCATAATGAGGCCAACAGGAAGTTAGTGGCTAAAGTGGTGCCATCCTGGAATATGATGGGTGAAGAAGACTTCTCACATGTGCAGACCCAGGGGCAGCAAATTGAACCACTAAAAAATTTAATTCACTGTAAGGGGAGCAATTTAGATGATATTTGCATTGCAGGTCAAGGCGGAGCCTATTTCCACCTGACCAAGAGCAAAGCTTGTAGCCCAAAGATACTAGATTTTAAAAACACAATGTGGTCACTGGATTTGGGTTGTCTTGTTGGGAGATAAACTGTACAGGGAGGTGTTGCAGTAAAATTCAGTATGGGACATTTTTGAAATTGCACACTTGAAAAGACAAGAATGTGGATGGTAACAGTGAACTGCGATAGCATACTGTACTGCCAATATCTTTCTTAATTTGGCTGGACATTATGCTATTTCTCTCTTCTAGTACTAGATCCTCTGTTCTGGAACAGATACTGGTACACTTACAAGTCCACCCAATGTTAATACTCCATTCCCCCAGAGATTGTGATTAGTATAGAGGTGGGGTTGTGGCCCGAGCAGGGCCTATAGGAGTCCTTCTGTGAAATTGATACACAGACACTGGGGGATAAAGGTCGTTTTCTACTGAGATTCCTAAAGCAAATGATGTAAGCCTAGAGCTGTGGACAACCTAATTCTCTGGCAGCCTGGAAGATGGAAGAAAATGAGGTCACTACACAGAGGAGGCTGAGCTGAGATATTGGGGAAGGGTAGAAAAGAGAGACCTGATGATATGATTTCCACTTGGGCCTGAAGCCAAATCTTTCCATGACCTTCTATCTCTCTCCCTTTTTCCCTCTCCCTTCAGCTCCTCTCCCTTTTTGGCTTAAATTAATTGGAGTTGTGTTTCTGTCAGTTTCAACCAAAATACTCTTTATATGTTTTTACTCTAATAAAAAAAGTAACACATACAGAAGACTGTAAAAGAAGTTGGACAGTAGAGATAAGTAGAAAGAGAAAAGAAAATTTGCCATTCTCTCATGTGTCAAGTATAACTAGGTTAGTATTTTAGAATTTTTGCAGTATTTTAAGTGCTTATTTTACAGTTATCATAATAAATAATCAAGCTTAATCTACTGCTTTTCCATTTAACATTTTAACATTTTGCCAACTCTTTTTTTTCTATAATTTATTTTGGTATCATTATTCTACAATTACATGTGCAATATTATGGTTATTAAACTACCCCCTTCATCAGGTCCCCCCCACCAATGCCATTACAGTCACTGTTCATCTGCGTAGTGAGATGCTATAGAATCACTGCTTGTTTTCTCTGAGTTGTACAGCCTTCCCCATGCCCCGCCAACATTACATCTGCTAATCGTAATGCCCCTTTTTCCCTCTTATCCCTCCCTTCCCACCCATCTTCCCCATTCCGTTTCCCTTTGGTAACTATTAGTACGTTCGTGGGTTCTGTGAGTCGGCTGCTGTTTTGTTCCTTCAGTTTTTTCTTTGTTCTTATACTCCACACATGAGTGAAATCATTTCATACTTGGCTTTTTCGGCTTGGCTTATTTCACTGAGCATAATACCCTCTAGCTCCATCCATGTTGTTGCAAATGGTAGGATTTGTTTTCTTCTTATGGCTGAATAATATGCCATTGTGTATATGTACCACCTCTTCTTTATCCATTCATCTACTGATGGACACTTAGGTTGCTTCCATTTCTTGGCTATTGTAAATAGTGCTGCGATAAACATAGGGGTGCATATGTCTTTTTCAAACTGGGCTGCTGCATTCTTAGGGTAAATTCCTAGGAGTGGGATTCCTGGGTCAAATGGTATTTCTATTTTGAGTTTTTTGAGGAACCTCCATACTGCTTTCCACAATGGTTGAACTAATTTGCATTCCCACCAGCAGTGTAGGAGGGCTCCCTTTTCTCCACATCCTCACCAACATTTGTTGTTCTTTGTGTTTTGGATGTTGGCCATCCTCACTGGTGTGAGGTGATATCTCATTGTGGTTTTAATCTCCATTTCTCTGATGATTAGTGATGTGGAGCATCTTTTCATGTGCCTGTTGGCCATCTGGATTTCTTCTTTAGAGAAGTGTCTATTCATGTCCTCTGCCCATTTCTTAATTGGATTATTTGCTTTTCGTTTGTTAAGGTGCATGAGTTCTTTATATATTTTGGATGTCAACACCTTAACAGATACGTCATTTATGAATATATTCTCCCATACTGTAGGATCTCTTTTTGTTCTACCGATGGTTTCCTTTGCTGTACAGAAGTTTTCAGCTTGATATGGTCCCACTTGTTCATTTCTGTTTTTGTTTCTCTTGCCTGGGGAGATATGTTCGTGAAGAAGTCACTCATGTTTATGTCCAAGAGATTTTGCCTATGTTTTTTTCTAAGAGTTTTATGGTTTCATGACTTACATTCAAGTCTTTGATCCACCTTGAGTTTACCTTTGTGTATGGGGCTAGACAGTAGTCCAGTTTCATTCTCTTACATGTAGCTGTCCAGTTTTTCCAACACCAGCTGCTGAAAAGGCTGTCATCTCCCCATTGTATATCCAAGGCTCCTTTATCAAATATTAATTGACTGTATATGTTTGGGTTAATGTTTGGATTTTCTATTCTGTTCCACTGGTCTGTGGGTCTGTTTGTGTGCCAATACCAAATTGTCTTGATTACTGTGGCTTTGTAGTAGAGCTTGAAGTCAGGGAGCATAATTCCCCCTGTTTTATTCCTCCTTCTCAGGATTGCTTTGGCTATTCGGGGTCTTTTGTGGTTCCATATGAATTTTAGAATTATTTGTTCCAGTTCATTGAAGAAAGCTGTTGGTAGTTTGATAGGGATTGCATTGAATCTGTAGATTGCTTTAGGTAGTATAGCCATTTTGACAATATTTATTCTTCCTAGCCAAGAGCATGGGATGCATTTCCATTTGTTAGTGTCCTCTTTAATTTCTCTTAGGAGTGTCTTGTAGTTTTCAGAGTACAGGTCTTTCACTTCCTTCGTTAGGTTTATTCCTAGGTATTTTATTCTTTTTGATGCAATTGTGAATAGAATTGTTTTTCTGATTTCTCTTTCTGTTAGTTCATCATTAGTGTATAGGAAAGCAACAGATTTCTGTGTGTTAATTTTGTATCCTGCAACTTTGCTGAATTCAGATATTAGTTCTAGTAGTTTTGGAGTGGAGTCTTTAGGGTTTTTTATGTACAGTATCATGTCATCTGCAAAGAGTGACAATTTGACTTCTTCTTTACCAATCTGGATGCCTTGTATGTCTTTGTTTTGTCTGATTGCCATGGCTAGGACCTCTAGTACTACGTTGAATAACAGTGGAGAGACTGGGCATCCCTGTCTTGCTCCCGATCTTAGATTAAAAGCTTTCAGCTTCTCGCTGTTAAGTATGATGTTAGCTGTGGGTTTGTCATATATGGCCTTTATTATGTTGAGGTACTTGCCATCTATACCCATTTTGTTGAGAGTTTTAATCATGAATGGATGCTGTATTTTGTCGAATGCTTTTTCAGCATATATGGAGGTGATCACGTGGTTTTTGTTCTTTTTTTTTGTTGATGTGGTGGATGATTTTGATGGATTTTCGAATGTTGTACCATCCTTGCATCCCTGGAAAGAATCCTACGTGATCATGGTTTATGATACTCTTGATGTATTTTTGAATTCAGTTTGCTAATATTTTGTCGAGTATTTTTGCATCTATTTTCATCAGGGATATTGGTCTGTAATTTTCTTTTTTGGTGATGTCTTTGCCCGTTTTGGTATTTGAGTGATGCTGGCTTCATAGAATGAGTTTGGAAGTATTCCCTCGCCTTCTATTTTTTGGAAAACTTTAAGGAGAATGGGTGTTATTTCTTCTCTATGTGTGTGGTAGAATTCAGAGGTGAATCCCTCTGGTCCGGGGGTTTTGTTCTTGGGTACTTTTTTGATTACTAATACAGTTTGGTTGCTGGTGATTGGTCTGTTTAGTTTTTCTGTTTCTTGCTTGGTCAGTCTTGGAAGGTTGTATTTTTCTAAGAAGTTGTCCATTTCTTCTATGTTTTCCAGCTTGTTAGCATACAGATTCTCATAATATTCTCTTATAATTCTTTGTATTTCTGTGTGGTCCGTCATTATTTTTCCTTTCTCACTTCTGATTCTGTTTATGTGTGTAGATTCTCTTTTTCTCTTAATGAGGCTGGCTAGGGGTTTATCTGTTTTGTTTATTTTTTCAAAGAACCAGCTCTTGGTTTCATTGATTTTTTTCTATTGTTTTATTCTTCTCAATTTTATTTATTTCTTCTCTGATCTTTATTATGTCCCTCCTTCTGGTGACTTTGGGCCTCATTTGTTCTTCTATTTCCAATTTCAGTAATTGTGTCTTTAGACTATTCATTTGGTTTTGTTCTTCCTTCTTTAAATAGGCCTGGATTGCAATATACTTTCCTCTTAGAACTGCCTTTGCTGCGTCCCACAGAAGTTGTGGCTTTGTGTTGTTATTGTCATTAGTCTCCATATATTCTTTGATTTCTGTTTTGATTTGGTCGTTAACCCATTGATTAATTAGGAGAATGTTGTTAAGTCTCCATGTATTTGTAAGCCTTTCTTTTTCTTTCTAAAATTTATTTCTAGTTTTATACCTTTCTGATCTGAGAAGTTGGTTGGTAGGATTTCAGTATTTTTGAATTTACTGAGGTTCTTTATGTGGCCTAGTATGTGGTCTATTCTGGAAAATGTTCCATGGGCACTTCAGAAGAATGTGTATCCTGTTGCTTTTGGGTGCAGAGTTCGGTAGATGTCTGTTAGGTCCATCTGTTCTAGTGTGTTGTTCAGTGCTTCTGTGTCTTTACTTATTCTCTGTCTGGTTGATCTGTCCTTGGAGTGATTGGTTTGTTGAAGTCTCCTAAAATGAATGCATTGCTGTCTATTTCCTCCTTTAATTCTGTTAGTATTTGTTTCACATATGCTGGCGCTCCTGTGTTGGGTGCATATATATTTATAATGGTTATATCTTCTTGTTGGACTGACCCCTTTATCATTATGTAATGTCCTTCTTTATCTTTTGCTACTTTCTTCGTTTTGAAGTCTATTTTGTCTGATACCAGTACTGCAACACCTGCTTTTTTCTCTTTGTTGTTTGCATGAAATATCTTTTTCCATCCCTTCACTTTTAGTCTGTGTATATCTTTGGGTTTGAGGTGAGTCTCTTGTAAGCAGCATATAGATGGGTCTTGCTTTTTTATCCATTTTGTTACTCTGCGTCTTTTGATTGGTGCATTCAGTCCATTTACATTTAGGGTGATTATTGATAGATATGTACTTATTGCCATTGCTGGCTTTAGATTCATGGTTACCAAAGTTCAAGCGTTGCTTCTTAACTATCTAACAATCTAACTTAACTTTCTTGTTAATTTATTGTAAACAGCATCTGATGTTTCTTTATTTCTCTCCCTTCTTATTCTTCCTCCTCCATTCTTTATATAGTAGGTGTTTTATTCTTTGCCTTTAGTTAGTATTTGGACAGTCTGCTTTCTTTGCTATGATTTTATTTTCTCTGGTGACATCTTTTTAGCCTTAGGGGTGCTTCCCTCTA
This sequence comes from Smutsia gigantea, assembly GCA_032199065.1. NCBI lineage: Eukaryota > Metazoa > Chordata > Mammalia > Pholidota > Manidae > Smutsia > Smutsia gigantea. The sequence goes on along the minus strand of JAVSCE010006305.1, from coordinate 30,181 downwards.
GAGCAGTCCGTTTAGGATATCCCGTAGTGGTGGTTTATGAGAGGCAAACTCTCTCAACTTTCGTTTGTCTGGAAATTATTTAATCCCTCTGTCATATTTAAATGATATAATGGTTCTGGATACAATATTCTTGGTTCGAGGCCCTTCTGTTTCATTACATTAAAGATATCATGCCATTCTCTCTAGCCTGTAAGGTTTCTGTTGAGAAGTCTGATGATAGTCTGATGGGTTTTCCTTTGTAGGTGATCTTTTTCTCTCTCTAGCTGCCTTTAATACTTTGTCTTTATCTTTGATCTTTGCCATTTTAATTATGTATCTTGGTGTTGTCTTCCTTGGGTCCCTTGTGTTGAGAGATCTGTGGGCGTCCGAGGACTGCGAGACTATTTCCTTCCCCAGCGTGGGAAAATTTTCAGCAATTATTTCTTCAAAGACACTTTCTTTCCCTTTTTCTTTCTCTCCTTCCTCTGATACTCCTATAATGCGAATATTGTTCCGTTTGGATTGGTCACACAGTCCTCTTAATATTTTTCATTCCTAGAGATCCTTTTATCTCTCTCTGCCTCAGCTTCTCTGTATTCCTGTTCTCTGATTTCTATTCAATTAACAGTCTCATCTCATCCAGTCTGCTGTTAAGCCTGTCAATCGCTTGTCTGATTTCTGCATTGTCTTTCCTCACTTCCCTCACTTCCTCCCTCAGCTCTTGCAGATTTCTCTGTAGATCCATCAGCATGGTTATGACTTTTATTCTGAATTCTTTTGCCGGAAGACTGTGTATTTCCATCCTTTTAGGCTCCCTCTCTGGGGTTGTCTGGTTGATCTTAGTCTGGACCATATTCCTCTGTCTTTTCATGGCTATAGAAGTGGTCGCTGATATTTGCCAAGTATATCAGCTGGGCTCTTTAAGACTTTAAACAGAACAAGAGAAAAAGAAAAAAGAGAAAGAAAGGAAAAAGAAAGAAAAGAAACGAAAAAAGAAAGAGAAGAAAAAGCAAAAAACAAAACGAAAAAAACAAAAGAACAACAAAAAAAAACGCCCACCGGGAGTAAATTCTGTGGGGATGCTGTAGGTGGCGCTGTTGTTCCACTATTCTGCAGCCTTGGCCACACCACTCTGCAGGGCCCTTTATAGCTCTAGCCAGGGTGGGAATGAATGGGAGGCTGTTGATCTCTGTGGGAAGTCAAAGTGTGGCCATCCTTTCCCAGTGGCCAGCTAAGGGGTCTGAAACTTCCCAGGACTCCCAGCCTGCTGGGCTGAGTGTGCCAGGGTGATCTGGCTCCTCCGCTGGGCTCCTGTGTCTTTAAGACCGCTGAAAAAAGCACGTGGTTTTCTTTTTTTTTTTCCTTCCCTGGAGGCAGCTGCAAGCACCCTGGCGTATTCCCTGCTCAGATCCTGCACCCTCTGTCTCTCCAAGCTCTGCTACACCGTGTGATGTGTGTCAGCGCTCCCCGCACAGATCACCAGTGCTTGTTATTTCACGGAGTGTACTTCCACTCCCTCTCAGCTCTGAATCCTCTCCTCCCGCCAGTGCGCTGGGGTGGGTGAGTGCTCGCTTCCCGCTGGGTCGTGGCTCTATCTTACCCGCCTCGCAGGTTGCTGTGTCCTCTCAGGGGTAGCTGCACACTGTGTGCTTTCCTGTGTATTCTGGTCTCTCTTTTAGGAATAGTTGTATTTGCTGTATTTTCATAGATATATATAGTTTTGGGAGGAGATTTCTGCCGCCCAGCTCACCCTGCCATCTTCCCGGAAGTCCATTTTGCCAACTCTTAAACCACATTATAAGTATAATTTTCTTAAATTTATTCTACTATTGGATAATTTTGAAATATAACATTTTAGATTACAGCCCTTGCATTTATATTCAGAAATATAATTTACTGGGCCTAAATATTAGACCACTTTAAAGGTTCATAATATGGTCTAGATATTATTACTTATTTAGACTAATACAAATATACACACATGAGAAATTTGTCCTTCATAGGTAATCATGATTAAGTTAATAAATTTATAGTGTTAAATAAGAGAAAAACAAATAAGATCAGTAGGCCTTCAATAGTTCTTTTCAGGGAGAAAACCTCCCCTAAATTAACCCAATTCACAATTTATGCCACATACAATTATAGGAATTAAAATAAAGACACTGATATTCGACAACCATGACACCTGGTATACATCACTTCTTAATAACATAATCTTTTAAAAATATAATTTTAGCATTTCCCCACTATGAAAGTAGTACATAAAACAACATAAGATACCACTGAGAGCATTTTTAAAATAATATCCATTGCCATTGAGGGTACAAGTACAAGGCTGGGAGGGTGCAAATTAATATAACCCACTGAGGACAGCTTTGCAACTATTATTTTTTGTATGAATGAATAAATAAACAGTCATTTAAAATGCTTTATTTTATTTCATTAAGTGCATCTATTTACTTAACCAATACTCTATTGTTAGACATTTAAGATTGCTTTCAGTGTTCTACTATTATAATAATACTGTTTACATATATATATATATATTCATTTATGTGAGTTTTAATGTATTATGGATTATTTTCTTTGGTTTAATTCCCAGAGGGTGAGATTACTGAATCAAAGTTCTCTGCATCAAGATTACAAAATCAAACATTTTCTGGCTCTTGATGGAGATGGCCAAATTACTTTTCATGGTACATCAGTGTACCATGCCAACTACAATAAATGAGAGTATCCATTTCACCCCACCCTTTCTAATCTTATTAAATTATTTTGGCATGTTCCTCACTTGAGAGGTAAAAATTAATATGTGGTTTTAATTTAGAATTTTAAATTATTAAAAAGGTAAATACTTTTTGAATATTTGTGTAAAATTATGTTTATCTTCACTAGCACAATCTTTTAACCAGTAAGAAGGCACCCTTTTTTCAGAGCTACTTCTGTCCTATTAAGAAGATATATATCAGCCTTTTCTGTTACTATGCCTAAAGGGAGGGCTGACTAATCAGTGTTCACAGACAAGTACAGTAGTCCCCGAATGCCTATCAAAAAACTTGTGTTGGGACCACATCAGAACTAATAGCTGGGGAATCTATGAAAAATGCAAATTCCTGGATTCCACCATCAGAGTATTTTGATTCTGTGGGCCTGAAGTAGATCATATTTTTTAACAGTTCTATAGATGAGGCTGTTATGTTGCCATATTTGGACACCATGCTCTAAGGCAGAGGTTCCTAAAGTGTGTTTTGTTAATAAATAAATGCAGGATATTTTTCTATTTATTTAAGTCTTATTTAATCTCTTCCAGCAGTGTTTTGTGGTTTTCATTCTATAAGTTTTGCTCTTCCTTGGCTAATTTATTGCTAAGTGTAGGGAAAATGGAAGTTCCTATAGCCAGGATCCTCACCTTACCCTGATCTATGTGATGACATAATTGGCTTACTGCACAGATGCATGCTTGCACACCTGTTGGCAATGAATCATTATTTTTAGTGTTACTATGTAAAGAGCTCCACCCAGTGCTCTGCCGGGAGGCAGAGATGGAGATAGACTGCAGAATTGCCAGAGACAGACATGATTCTAGCACTCAACCTGCCAAAAGCTTGGTATAAACCCTTTTACCTCCAATGTTCCATTGTTATTTGGTCTCACTGAATCTGGAGTGAACTTGCCTGGGGCTGAAATCCCCCTCAGGTGAGGCACTAAATGTTTTATTCATTTGATGCTACTGTAAGTGGTATTGTTTCCTTAATTTCTGTTGCAGATTGCTCATTGCTAATGCATAGAAATCAAACTGATATTTGTGTGTTGGTCTTAATTCCTATTACTTTGCTGTTTTGTTAACTAGCTCTACTGGGTGTATGTACTCTTTAGGATTATCTATATAGATGAAAGATCACCTGCAAATAGATATAATTTTACTTCTTCCTCTTCTGATTGGATAACATTTTTCCTTAGTTCTTGACTAATTTCTATGGCTAGAATTTTCAGTACAATACTGAATAGAATGTGGCAAGAGCAGGCATCCTTGTTTTGTCCCTGCTGTAGGGGGGAAAGTATTCAGTCTTTCACCATTGAGTATGATGTTGGCTGGGGGATTTCAGATTTGCTCTTTAGCATGTTGAGGAAGTTCCCTTCTATTTCTATTTCTAGTTTGTTGAGTGTCTTTATCATGAAAGAGTGTTGGATTTTTTCAAAGGTTTTTCCTCAATCAATTGAAATGATCATGTGGTGATTTTCCTTGGTTCTATTAATATGGAGTATTGCATTGACTGATTTTATTATGTTGAACCACCCTTGCTTTCCTGAGATAAATCTCACTTGGTTGGTCATGGTGTATAATCCTTTTAGTATGCTGCTGGATTTGGTTTTATAGTATTTTGTTCAGGAGTTTTGCAGCCAAAATCAGACAGGATATTGGTCTGTAGTTTTCTTGTTATGTCTTTGTCTGGCTTTGGAATCAGGGTAATGCTGGCCTCAGAGAATGAGTTGTTAAATGTTCCCTCTGCCTCTGCTATCTGGGAAAGTTTGGGAAGGATTGGTGTTAATTCCTTTTTAAATGTTTGTAGAATTTGCTAGTGAAGCTATGTGGTTTGGGGATTTTCCTTCCTGGGAGAATTTTGGTTACTGATTCAATCTTTCAGCTATGTTAAGTCTATTCAGATCTATTCCTTCTTGAGTCTGTTTTCAGAGTCCATGTGTTTCTAGGAGTTTGTCTATTTCCCCTAGGTTATCCAATTTTTTGGCATACAATCTTTCATCATATTCTCTTACAATCCTGTTTCTCTAAGTTGGAGTAATGTCCACTTCTGAGCTTTTCTTAAAGTTTAACAACTTTAGTTGAAACATTTTTTCTTATGGAAATTGTCAAATATACACAAAAGTGAAGTAAATAGCATAATGAACTTCAAAATACTTATTATCAAGATTCATAGTTATCAAGAGCTTGTCACACTTACCTCATCTATTCCTTATCTTTTTCTCCTTTTCTCATCCAACCTAAAAGTATAAGTTCTGTGTTCAGGGTAGAGAAGAAGGTTTTAAAAAAAAGGTTACAGGCCAAATGTGTACCTGTGAACATCAATTCTTTTTTGGTACTGTAAGGCTTCTCTTCTCCAAGCTGTCCTCCTGTCTCTTTGTTCAAGATTGAGTTCCCCTTGCTAGAGTGTGATTTTCAGCCAACTGGAATCATGTGGGAGCTTTAAAAATACTGGTGCTTGGCAGAATTTACCTGCAGAAATTCTGGCTTAATTCTGGGATGTGGCCTGCAAATCGGGAGTTTTTAAAAGGTGATTCTAATATATATCCAAGATCGAGAACTTCTCTAAAATGTAACTTTACCGAGTCTCTGATGTCATAGGAACTTAGATATTTCCTGGGTTGAAACTTGCTTAGTTTGTCTCTGCCCTTCCATCTGATAAGTTATTTTTGAATTCAGGTAGCTTCTGTTTAACTTATTTGTTCAGTAGGAGAGATGCAGCTAAAGAACATTGTTGCCCCTTGTACCTAAGCATTACAGATCATATGAACCAATGCTTCTCAACAGCAATGGCACACAGAGAAATGATAATACAGTATTTCTATGGCTCACCAGGGCAAGAAGAGGCTCCTGATAGTTGAAGACAACCAAATAGGGGCTCTGACAAGATGCCCCAAGGACTGTGGACAGTCAGAATCTCAGTTAGCTGGAACCACACTTGCTGCTTAGAAATCTCTGATATAGTCTAAGTATACTTCTACTTCATGTAGATGCAGCCTTCCATAATATATAGTATTTAAAGAAAATATCCTCAGAGTCATTGTTGGATTAAATATCTTGTAAATGGCTTAATCTAGATTTGTTGAATTGTGCATTGATTCAGATAGGTGTAATTTTGTTCCATGGTACAGTTACACAGTGAGTATTGCCACAATTTTGGTGAAAGACTGGAAATGAGTGGGGCATAATTAGAAAGTCTAGAATACTTATGGAAGACCATTGTGGTTACCAGTTCAGATGCTCTATTACATAACCAAGAATAGTCCTTTGAAAGTAGATGGTTCTTCTCCCTCCATGCCAAGGTTGGACTCAGGCAAATTTCCCAAGCCACAGCACCTAACATCCAACTCCTTTCTGGGCCCCGTGCAAATGTCTCCCCATCCACACACCTGTGTATGAATGAGACAGGTCTCTACCAAAATCAACCCCTCTTCCCCACCTTTTGGGTGCAGCTCCAGTTTAATTCTTTGTTAGGTCGATGTGTATTTTTCTTCAGGCCAATAGAAAGATGTCGAAAATATCCTCTGATATGTGTTAAGAGCCCAGATGTGGTTTTCCTGATGGGGGTGGAATAACCTTTCTATTCTTTTCAATCTTCTAAAGTGAGTGGCTAAGAAATGGGAAGAAGATACTACTTTTATCCATAAGTTAATGTGCCTCTGAAGAAAAAGGTCTCTTGCTTCAAGAACATATACTTACAGCTAAAACTCAAGAAATAATATGGTGAAAAAGTATTAAAGATTGAAGCCTTATTTTTAGTTATAAATTCTGCCTTTATGTAAAAGTTCAGAATACTCTAATTATGGGCAGACTGTTGCTGGTAATATGTACAGTGATAAAGGTATTCCAGATTCAAAATAGAAATGAATACTTTCTTTCAAGCAGAGTGAAAAGGTCTAGGGATAAAAGGGGAGGGATAGATAGCTGTGTGCAGTGTGCAAATGTTGATGTGAGTTGACCTAAGTCTTAAAAACCAGAGGTGGACTGCAAGCAAATATAATAACTAACAGCCATAAACTAAACTGAATTAGAGCAAGAAGAAGAGGTCATAGAAGTAGGAATCTTAAAGTGGGAATTAAGAAAAAAACTGGATAAAAGCCCAAGGAGTGCTTGGGAATCTAAGTCATAAGAGGGAATGGAGCAAGTTCTTTCTTTATTGCTATCTGACCTAAGCCAATTTGCTGGTTCAATAAATGTCAGCTTCTAGTAAACCTAACAAGAGCTTCCAGAGCTTAGAGGTGGGTAGAAGCCATGCTTCCTCTCTTACAGCATTGTTGTTATATTGCAATAAAAACTAGTCTCAGACCTAATTTTCCACAGATACAAACCTGTATTAGTGAATAGACCAAGTAGAGTAATCATACAAGTGGTTCCTCTGAAGTCAGTGAAATCCATACTCCTGTTCTTGGCACTAGGACAAGCTTCTTTGCATGGAAGATTCACTTGAATATCAATGCAACTGTATTCTGATAAATGATGAACAAACCTTCTAGACAACTGAAGTGAAAGATTTCTGTATTAAGAAAAGTGACTTGGAAATAAACATGTTAGAGCTAGAGACTGTGGGTGCTACTTGGAAGGTTGGAAGGCTTCTGGGCTGCCAGAGTCTTATACTCTATTTATGCAAAATAGAGGTACCTGTACAATCTATTTTGAATAACACTCATTTCACTATAAAAAAAATGTCTTATGGTGCAGGTCCAGATAACAATATGTAGAGGGCTGCACTAGCCTCCTCTGAGGGATGGACTACTGATTAGGGTCCTGCCTGGAGTGTGGACTCTACCCTGATCAGGCTGTTAAATAAAAATCACTGTTCCTGGGAGGTAGATTAATTTACATACATATACATCAAACTACTGTATTTCCTAGCAAATTCTAGACAAAATATCAGGCACCTTTAATAATTATTTTATTTAAATCTAATTTTATTTCCCATAGTGTTCTTTTTCCTCCTTGGAGTAGAAGTGAGACTGATCTTAAAAATAGTTGCCATGACCTAGAAATGGATGTAATGTAAGATGTCTTACTATTAGTCACAGGACAGAAATCCTACACAAGAGTTTAAGCAAAGAGCAGAATTTAGCAGATCATGATCTTGGCAAGAATAGGGTAAGACTCTGGGCCCAGGGACTCAAAAGGATACTGAAAGGTCTTCTCATTCTCTCTTTTCTCTCTCCCTCTGCTTTGTGTTTCTTCCTCACTGGTCTATTTCTCTGTGTTTTGGCCTCATTGTCTTCTATTTCTGATAAGACTTTTCATGAGGCATGCAAGCTCCTTTAGCTTCACTTCTGTCTAGCTCCATGACCCCAGGCCTGAGGATCCCCTTTAGTACCTGATGGGAAAAGAATTGGATTAGCTCAATTTGGGTTACCTGCTTTGCATAATATTCCCTGGATAAATCCCTCTGGCAGGAGGGTGTGGTGCTCTAAATCTGGATCACTGGTCCTGTGCTTTGTGGGTAGGAGAGGAGTGATATTAAAAGATGGGGTGGAGCCAAATTGCCCAAACTGTAGTTGTCACAGCCTCCCCACCCTTCCTGTTCTTGTTTCTCTGCTCTTCTTTGGCTTGTGTGTGTTAATTGGATGTTATAAAAACAAGAAAAATTAAAACTTCCTGTGTCTTAAGAAGATTTTGTATCACATAAACTTCCATCTACCTCCTATTTTTCAGTAGAAAAGATCATGTAGAACAGTTGGCATAAGAACTTCCGGGGATATTTTCCCCCCAAGTGATACCATTACTTTTATAAGCAGATTTGGGCTAATATTGATCTGAAAAAAAAAAGTGCCAATATGCCATAGCAGTGAATATCATTACCAAATGAATTTTCCTTAATTATTGAATTTGGGACTAGGAAAAACAGCCTGTTTCCCTATTTAACTGTGTATAGGTAAGAAGCTCTTAGATTCTTCAGCTTAATGATGTTCCTGATAAATTTCTGTCTTCTGAACAATAAAATGATTCAACAAATGCCATATGTACTATTTAGCTCTTAAGGAAACCTACGGCCTAGTTGGAACACATCCCATTTGCTGTGCTTACTGGAGGGTAGAATGGACAGATTGTTGGTAATAGCTCACTCCACATAGTGTCTGTCAGACATAATGTGCCAGTTCAAATATTGTCCACATGCAACGTGGACACAATTACTTTTTCCACTCCTCTCAGTTACTAGGAAGCTTCAAAGAAGAACAAAGAGAACTAATTGCAAGAACACTATTCAGACAACAATAAATATACAACAAATAAATATCAGACCGTTATATTATGATGACTAATTTATTAGCAGTGTTAATTAAAAATGGACAAATGGTATCACTTGCAATTTTAAGTGTTAACAGAAATACTTTGATAAAATTATTAGCAAATTTCTGACATGAAAATCTGTTATTAAACATATCCTGACAAGGAATGCTATTGTAGGAAAATAGCCATATTACTATTCATATATGAAAGATGGTAGCTTTATGTAGGTGGATTGGACCAAAATAAAGTTGGAATGATGAGTGATAAAGTCTAAGTTCTGCTACTGAGCACCTAGTTGGTTGCTGAGAATTGCACTTAGGATACTGAGAATATATACTGTTGTTTGTGCATGTGGTACAGCACCTCAGTACTCACAGTGCGGCGTGTGGACCTCCACCACCAGCAGCACCTGGAAGCTTGTTTAAAATGCAAATTGTTTGGCCCTATCCTCAACCTACTGAATCAGAAATTCTGAGAGCTGGGCCAGCAATCTGTTTTACAAGCATTCCACATGCCTCTGGAACACTGTAAACTTTGAGAAGCATCGTTCTCATCAGTTATGAGCACTCTCTTGGTGGCTAGTGCATTTGCCCAGTGGGACTTGGCGATGTGTGTGTGTGTGATGCACAGGTCGCTCATATCTAGGGTCACTACTTGCGGCAGTAAACCAACTCAGTAGACCTCCAGTGCGGCCATGACCTCTCCCACCTAAACTTCACACCTGCACATTAGGTGGGTTGAAATCGTCTCATGTTCCTACTCAATGGTTTTCTAAGTCATCAACAGGAACTTCTCAGGTTATTTTCATTCCTATAGTTCTATACTCTGGTCTCTTTAATCAGAACCATATGATATATACAATGCTAATAGCTATACAACTAAGACATTTCTTCTCTATAACATATATTCTTTAAAAATTCATTTGCCTTTTTAATTTTTTTCACAAGACAGGAAGTCTTGGATTTCCTTATGTCACATAGTACTGGAGCAAACTCTTTTCAGCATGTGTGCTAGCCAAAGCTGCAGCCTTCACTCCTTACTATTCATATATTCACTAAAAATAAATTATAGGAAGGTCCTTTTTGAGCCAGTGAACAATCATTATCTCCAAACATTTATTAAGTATTTGTTACAACCAATGCTGTTTCAGGAGCAGCAGGATATATGTAAAGTAGCCTAAGACATGAGACATGACCATCATTTAATATCTGCTTAGGGAGAAAATATCAGCTTAAAAATTTAAGTGACGACATCAGATAACAATATGAGATATCCCTAGGCATTCTATGATTAATTGTAAAGTGAATGGAAAATTCAGTGGAAAGGAAGAGATTACTGGGCTGCATAGGTCTGGGGAGGCTTCTCTCAAAGTTCCCTCACTGAGCACATGTTTAGGAAGTACCTGCTCCAGGAAGGGCCTTGTGCAGTTGCTGGAGAGAATGTGGCACTTGAGCTAGGCTTCTGGAAAAGGCAATTCAAATGGCAGGAATAGCACAAGCAAAGATTTGGTGTGAGGAGTAAATACTCTAGGTCTAGCAGCCCTCTCCTTTTCCGAAACCATGACTGACCTTTGCCAGCTCCAGTATGTGGTCCTTGGAAGGTTCTTTATGTTAATTTTGATGATTTTGTTGTGTACACCTGGAGCAATGGGCCATGCTTTACCAGCTTGTCAGAACTACTCAGCATAAACATCAAGATTGCTGATATGCACTGGTTTCGCTGTCATGGTCCTGTTTCAGTTATCATGTATGGTCATATTCTAGAATGTGCCTATGTGACCAGACCTCCATAAAAGCCTGGGCCTTGAGAATTGGATTGACTCCCTGAGTAGAGACATTCTATACATGTCCTCATCTAGTGAGAAATTATATCCTACGTGGCCCTTGGTAGGGAGGGACTTGAAAGCCTGCATCTGATCTCTCTAGATTCTCCATATCTCTTCCTGCTGTTTCAGCTCTGTACCCTTTTCTGTATAAACCTTAGTCATAAGTATAACCTGATATTGAGTCTTATAAACCCTTATAAGGATTTTAAATCCCTCTAGCAAGTCACCAAATGTACGGTGATCATAGAACCCCAAAACATATGACATGCAATAAGATTGAAAATGTATGTGAATTTTTATTTAGATCTAGTAGGCAAAATCAATTCTTGATTGCTGAATATAGGCAAAGGGTATGTGGGTGTTCATTGTACTATTCTTTAAAGTTCCTGTAAGTTTGAAATTTTTCAAAATATAAATGTGTAGAAAAATGAATAATATTGGGCAAATACTAAGTACTAAGACATTTTAACAATTAAAAAACCAATTCTTGTATATGTGCATTGCCATATGTGTATATAGAATCATACAATTGTTAAAGTATGTTGTCTCGAAGAAAAGTTTTACGCTTCACTCTTTAGTCAAATCTATCCACCTTTTCTTGTTTGCATGTGTATGTCCATTACTTTTTGAGAAGAAACTCCTGTCTTGGACAGATGGGGACCTGAGAGGTATCGTAGAGCACTGAGTTCCTGGGTTGGAAGTGGGCATGAGGCAGTGGTAAATGGAGCCAAAGGATAATTACCAGGTCAGTTTCCTATGGAGTTACTGGGTCAGTGGTGCCAAGACCAATAGTCTAGGGTCAGGATGCCAAATTCAGACAGGATGAGGGGAGGAAACTCAAATTCAAAGCTGATCTGGCTTCTAGGGAAGGCAGTGCATACAGAGTTCACCCAGGGAGGAAGGCAGACAAGCCAAGAATGATCCCTGAGAAAAAATTATACATATATCTATAATTTCTTTTTAAACCTGGATCCTGCCACAGCTAAAAGAGAGGGTGTATCCTGAAGTGACTGATGCAGCTGGGGAGGAGACACTTGTAAGGTTACAGAGTTCTCTCTCATACTGAGATTGAATAAACATTCACTTATATTTCCTTGTAGTTTTATTATTTAAGATTTTACATGTGGCTTTTAAAACCTCTCTGGTTAGATTATTACATCTATATATATGGGTGAGATTGGTTTATACTGTGCTAGCTTCCTCAACTTTTATTTATAGGTTATACATAGTGGCCCAGAACATGAACTCTGGAGTCAGACTCCTTGGGTCAAATCTTGGCTTTAACACCTAATAAACGATTAGCAATATTACTTAACCTCTTGATATTTATTCTCTTCTCCTATAAAATGCAGGTAAAATACTACCTACCATAGAGTCATCATGAAGATTAAATGAGATGTATATAAAGCACTTACCACAGTTCTGATAGAGAGTAGGTACTCAATAGTTTTTATTCTTTTATTAGTATCTGCAGCAGCAGAAGAAGGAATTACAGATAAGGAGAGAAAGAAGGTGAGAATAACCCCTATGATCCTGGACTGGAATATAAAGTATCAGGAGCAAGATGGTAGAATAGGGATTTTCTGCCATCATCCTACCGCTGCATGTCAATTATCACAGTCACCCACAGATGAGAATACCTCTGTGGATGTCTGTGAGTACAGTAAAGAAATTCCAGCACACAGTTGGAGCAAAAAATCTGAGAATAGATGTAACGAAGAGCATAAAAAGAACAGTCTCACTTTACTTGCCATAGTTCTTGGGATCTAATGTATAGCATAGTGACTATAATTAATAATGCCATATGTATATAATTGCAATTTTCTGAGTGAACAGGTCTTTTTGTTTTGTTTTGTTGTTTTTAAAATTTATTTCTATATTACTTTTATTGAGTATAGTTGATATACAATATTATATTGGCTTCTAATGTACAATATAATGACTTGATAATTATACACATTACTAAATGCTTGCCACAGTAAGTGTAGTTACCCCCATTATCATACCAAGATATTACAATGTTATTGATTATATGTTGTACTTCCATTCCTATGAATAATTTATATTATAACTTGAATTTGTACCTCTTTATCCCCTTCATCTATTTTGCCCATCCCTCCATCCCCCTCCCTAAAGTAATCAACAGTCTGTTGTCAGTTTTTTTATTTATGGGTCTATTTCTTAGCTTGTTTGTTTGATTTGTTTTGTTTAGATTCCACATATAAGTGAAATAATATGGTATTTGTCTTTCTCTATCTGACTTATTTCACCTAGCATGATACCCCCTAGGTCCATCCACATTGTCACAGTGGCAAGATTTCCTTTTTATGGCTGTGTAATATTCTGTTGCATATATGTGCACATCATCTTTATCCATTCATTTATTGATGGGCACTTGAGTTGCTTCCATATCTAGACTATTGTAAATAATGCTGCAGTGAACATAGGTGTACATATATCTTTTTGAATTGGTGATTTTGTTTTCTTTGGGTAAATTCCCAGAAGTGGAATCGCTGGGTTATATGGTGTTTTATTTTTAGATTTTTAAGGAACCTCCATATTGTTTTCCTCAGTGGCTGGACCAATTTACCTTCCCACCAACAGTGTAGGAGGGTTCCCTTTTCTCCACATCCTTGCCAACACTTTTTATGTCTTGTCTTTTGGATAGTAGCCATTCTAACTGGTGTGAGGTGATATCTCATTGTGGTCTTGATTTGCATTTCCCTCATGATTAGTGATGTGGAGCATCTATTCATGTGCCTGATGGCCATCTGTATGTTTTCTTTGGGAAAATGTCTATTCAGGTCTTCTTCTCATTGTTTTAATCGGGTTATTTGGTTTTTTTGGTGCTGAGTTGTATGAGTTCTTTATATATTTTAAATATTAGCTCCTGTGAGTGAGTAGATCTTAAGCATTCTCACTACACACACAAAAAGATAATTATGTGAGGTAAGGTCTGTGTTAATTGACTTAATTGTGGTAATCATTTCATAATGTGTACATATATCAAATCATGAACACTTTAGATGGTTTGGATAAATACAGAAATAGAGATGATGTGTGCACATATGTGTATAGATGTCAATGTGTAGATATTAATGTATGTATTTATAGACGTAATATTTCCTAGTGCTTTCTGCCGAGATGGCTTAGAAGCAATGATACCCCAGTAGCAACAAACACACCCAGTGCACAGATTCTGCTCTGTAAATACAATTTTCCAAAATATAAAAAGAAACCAAACCTCCTTAGAGAAATGGTTGATTCCAGGGCTGGAACAGGGAGAGAACAAGAGGAGCCTGGAATATCTAATGCCGAAAAGCAAGTAGTCAAACAATGGGGGCCTGTTGAAAGAACATAGGGACCAGTATGAGTGGCATCCCAGTGACCAAATCTGGGACAGTTTAAGCAGCAAAATAAATAATGATAGCAATATATTATAGTCACCTGAATAAAACCAATATTTATAAGACCATGTGATAAATAATCAATAAAATAAGTAATTGGTGGAATAGGGAAAGCTCTTCATTACAGTAGAATTCCAAGTAACAATTGTTGAAGAAGTGATGGAAATAAAAAAAAAATCACCATTTGCCAAACACTAGAGTAAAAATTGTTTCAGGCAAGAATTATTTAGTGAATGCTAAAATTGTCGAGCTAAAGTATGGAGAAATGGAATTTTTACGTAATGCCAAGGTATTTCCTCAGAAGATACTTATTAATGGCAAAGAGAAAATATGTCAAGGTCGTGAAAGACAAAGGAATATTGAGAACCTATCCCAGATTAAAGAGACTAAGAAGACCTGATAACTAAATGCATTGCATGATCCTGGATTGCTGTATCCTGGTCCAGGAAAATGATGACATTAAGGGGATAGTTGGCAACACTTGAATATGGTCTGTAGATTAGTTAGTGGTATTTATTGGTATTATTTTCTTGTTTTTTATCATTTTAATATGGTTATGTAACATCTGACATTGGGGGTACTGAATTAAAGGTATACAAGTATTCTTTTTACTATTATTGTAACTCTTTTGTAAGTCTGAAATTATTTCATAATGAAAAGTTTTAAAAAGATTTTTCCTGTTCACTAAAGTCTTTCCAGACTCTCCTAATATTTGTATTAGCAATACACATATGTTTGTACATAAATAGTTTTGGTCTGATTTACGGAAATGGGATTGCATTATACATGGCTCTTTTTTTGTTTCCACTCAACAACTGTATTCAATTCTTTGGGTGTTGGCTCATCTCACAATGACCTAGCTTAACTTCCTTCTCCTTAAAGTTGGGCCCCAGACAACCATACCTCTACTTACATGACTTTATTCTTTGGTCACAGATGATCAGACCCTGGGTAGAGATCTGACTCAAGGCAGGTCCATCAGATTCTTTCTACCTGGAATTTGAAATTGGGGTCATAATATTCTGATTCAATCTGAGGTACTGTTTTGAGTGAAAGAAATTTAAAAGCTTCAAAGCTGGAACAACACAGCAGTAACCTGATGTGTAAACTGAGCAGTGCAGACAGTTGCTACGCAGAGAAATGAGAATTAAACAGAGAAGCGGGGACAGGATATGAGAAGGCATTTCCTGGGTTCCTGGTTGCTAACCATTTTATTATCCCATGTTCTTTCTGAGGTGCTTCTGCACTCCAATTACACAAGACACATAGAGTCCTTAAAATACATTCTCCTTTTAGGCTCAAGCCAGCTGCCCACAGAAACCACACCAGTTATTTTTACAGAAATAATTTTATATAAAGAATTACTAACTAGAGATATCACCTCACACCAGTAAGGATGGCCAGCATCCAAAAGAGTAAGAACAACAAATGCTGGCAAGGATGCGGAGAAAGGGGAACCCTCCTACACTGCTGGTTGGAATGTAAGCTAGTTCAACCATTGTGGAAAGCAGTATGGAGGTTCCTCAAAAAACTAAAAATAGAAACACCATTTGACCCGGGAATCCCACTCCTTGGAATTTACCCAAAGAATACAACCTCTCAGATTCAAAAAGACATATGCACCCCTATGTTTATCGCAGCACTTTTTACAATAGCCAAGATATGGAAGCAACCTAAGTGTCCATCAGTAGATGAATGGATAAAGAAGATGTGGTACATATACACATTGGAATACTATTCAGCCATAAAAATGAAACAAATCCTACCATTTGCAACAACATGGATAGAGCTGGAGGATATTATGCTCAGTGAAATAAGCCAGGTGGAGAAAGACAAGTGCCAAATGATTTCCCTCATTTGTGGAGTATAACAACGAAGCAAAACTGAAGGAACAAAATAGCAGTAGACTCAGAGACTGCAAGAAGGAACTAGTGGTTACCAAAGGGGAGGGGTGTGGGAGAGCGGGTGGGGAGGGTGGGAGAAGGGGATTGAGGCATATTTTGTTTACTACACATGGTGTGGGGGATCACAGGGAAAACAGTGTAGCACAGAGAAGGCAAATAGTGAATCTGTGGCATCTTACTACACTGATGGACAGTGACTGCATTGGGGTATAGGTGGGGACTTGATAATATGGGTAAATGTAATGACCACATTGTTTTTTCATGTGAAACCTTCATAAGAGTGTATATCAATAATACCTTAATAAAAAAAATTACTAACTAGGTATTGATGAACTGAAAAAGGCTAAATGGAAACACTAAGATATCACAGAGTAGCAATTACAGGAAGCAGATACCACCATTAGGGCTGGATGGAAAAAAGAGACATAGGACTCTTAAAATTTAACAGATTGGAGAAGGAACCAGGAAGAAATGTTGGAGGGTCCCATCCCTAACATCACAAAACACGCTATGGAAGGGTCAGAGAGACAGTCACATGATGACTGACCCACCAACTCAGTTCATTTTCTGTTACCTGCAAATAGTTCTAACAATATTTTATTAAAAATTTGCATGGTAATATATATACTCTCCAAGATGATTTTACATGGTTGTATAGTTCTTGTATACATGTACTGCAATGACTAACAGGCTTCTGCTTTTAAATTTTTAGGTTGTTTTCAGTGCTTCACTATTATGGACAACATTGCTATGAACATCCTTTCATATTCTTCATTGTACGGTTATCTTTGTACATATTTGTGTTCTCTGAATAAATCCTAGAGCTTGTGGCTTAAAAAGATGCACATTAAAAAACAAAACTTCGTGTGTTGAAAAACCAACAAAAAATTTACATGAATAGCCCCAAAGAACACCTGTTTACTTTTCAACTCTGTTCATCAATTAGTGACTTTCTCCACATTTGCTCTTGTTCTCTCTCTCTCTCCCTCCCTTTCCTCTCTTTGTTTCCTTACTTCTCTTTCCCTGAATCATGTAAGAGGAATTTGAGGATAACAAAAGGACATACTTTTTAGAGGTTTTAAATTCATATGGCCAAAGTGTACTCTAGAAAAAATTGTACTAATTTGCACATATTGGCAGAGTATGGGGTTGTTTCTTCCCTTGTCCCCTGTTCTTCCATTCCTGGCCAAGTACATAGTCCTAATTATTATAGCTTTAAAATATAGTATGTTTTTATTGTCTATAGGGTTAAGTTCCCCCCTTATTTTCTTTTTTAAAAAAATTGTATTGAGTAATCATTAAGATAAATTTAAACATCATTTTTCAAGATTTGAAAAGTTCCTATGAAAAAATGTCCTTGTAAATTAAAGATACATACTGGAAGTATTTATTGGTGAAGTGACATGTCCAAGATTTGCTTTAAAATATACGAGCAGAAACAGAAAAATGGGGGAAGGGTGTAAATAAATAAAACAAGATTAGCAAAATAGTGATCATTTTATTATCTAAATAAATGTCATGCGTATATTATACTGTTTCTCTATTTTTTTAAGTTTATTTTGATATCATTAATCTACAATTAAATGAGCAATATTATGGTGATTACACTACCCCCTTCATCAGGTCCCCCCCACCAAACCCATTACAGTCACTGTCCATCAGTATAGTGAGATGCTATACAGTCACTACTTGTCTTCTCTGGGTTGTACAGCCCTCCCCGTGCCCCCCTAACATTATTCTCTATTTATTTTTAAAAATTTACATACTAAAGGGTAAAAGAAAAAAATCTCCTTAAATATTTCTTTAAAAGTGTAGGTTAAATTGGAATCACTTGACATAATTTCTTTATAAAGTCTGACTCTTAGTATTCACAATATATTGTTTGCTTAATCCCAGAATAGACATAAAGTAATTTCAGAATTGCTAATGCATTCCCTTCTGAAAAATAAGTTTATTGACTAGAGTACAATATTCATGCATAGTTCTTTTTCTCTTTAGCCTTAGAGCAGTGGTCCAAAAGATTTTTCTACAAAGGGCCAGATAGCAAACATTTTCAGCATTGGGTGTCATATGACATCTATTGCAGCAACTTAACTCTGCCATTCTAGTGCAAAAGCAGCCATAGACAATATATAAATGGCTGTGTCTAATAAACAATTTACAAAAATAGGCAGCAGGATGGATTTGGCCCAGAGGTCTTAATTTGTCAAACACTGTCTTAGAATATAGTCAAAATACTGATGTCTCAAGTTACCTGGGTTCATTTTTTCTTTTTTAACTCCTTTAGTATGCTTATTCATTTGCAATATATTTAGGTTCATTTGTTACTATTTGTATTCCATTTGGGGTACCTCTCACATCGCATTGATTAAGTCATTGATTTTTGAAGTGTGTGAAATATTAACATAGTTCTAAAAGTCAGAACTACACAAAAAAGTTTACCCCCAAAGTCGATCAGTACTCTCTGAAATCCTTATACCCTTGTTCCCACTTCTCCATTCCTTCTGCCTTACTCCCACCCAGCCCTGTGGGTAGCCAATCTCATTGTGTCTGTTTTATTCTTCCTCTCCTCCCTTCCTCCTACCACTTTCTTTTCCTTTTCGGTCCCCGCTCCTTCTCCCTTCTCCACAGGTAAGCAGAAACAGATATATTTTATTTTCCCTTTGTCCTACATGAAGGTAAATACTCTTTTGTGCTTTGCTTTTTGCACTTAAAAATTTGTCCTGAATCAGTCCACACAGGTTCGGAGTGACCTTCCTCGTTCTCTTTTACAGCTGTATCACATGCCTTTGTGTTGCTGTATAATAGTTTATTCAATTATTCCAGCATGTGTTACTTTTGAATTATACACAGTCCTGTTTGTGCTTCTTCCCTGCTACTGTCCCACCCTGTCCCACCCACCATGGTAACTAACTACTGTCCTATTTGGAAGAGTAAAGATTAGTTTCATCTATTTTTCTGCTTAGTGTCAGTGGATTTATACAATACACATTCGTTTCTCTCTGGCTTCTTGTGCCCAACATTATATTGTGAGAATCATCTATATTGTTCTGTGTAGATCATTCATTCTTGTTGCTGTATAGTATTCTATATTTATCCATTTTACTGTTGATGGGCATTTGGGTAGTTTCCAGTTTGGAGCTATTATAAATAGTGTTTGCCATGAAAATTCCAGCACATGTCTTTGGCATACACTGACATACATTTCCATTGGATATTTACTTAGAAACAGAATTACTGTGTTATCGTTTATGCATGTTGTTTTTAGCATGTGCTGCTGAACAGTTTTCCAAAATATCAGTTTACACTCCAACCAGCAATATGAGAGGCCCGTTTGCTCCACATCCTCACCAACACTTGGTAATTTAATTTTAGCCTTCTGGGTGGGTGTGTAGTGGTATACCACCGTGATTTCAATTTGTATTTCCCTGATGACTAATTTCCCTGAAGACCTTTCCATATGTAACTATCATTTGGATATGCTCTTTTTAAAGTATCTATTCAAGTCATTTGCCCTTTTTCCTATTGTCTATAATACGATCCTGCATGAGCATGTGTGTGTGTATTTAAGACAGTTTGGAGGCATCTATGTAGAAGGGATTATGGGTGGAATTTTTCCCCAATTTTTTCCTTTATTTTTCCTCTCTTTTGACTTCTTTCCATTTATCTGTAGTATCTGATTTTCCTGCAGTGAAGACATATTCTTATAAGTCAGCTTATATAAATATGTTATAGTTTTTGTTAATGTGATTAACACTGAATATATTAAGGTATATAAGTATTTGAGACACAGGTGAATTAGTTGTATTTATCATAGAATATTTTGTGTAACACATGTTCATATCTTTTATGCATTGAGACCACCACACTAAATGGTACTTTAATTTTATTTTTATTATGAATTTCTTGAGATTCTTTTTTGTATCCTTTCCTCTTAGCATAGCTACTGGCACTCATTGGCAATAGAATTTGTGAATAACTTGAATTTTAAGGAAGAAGAAAACTTTGTAGGTAGTTGTGTTTAATAATATGAGGCGAATGAGTCAAAACCTCAGTGGTATTTGTAACATAATGCTGACATGTGTTTTTACATCACCAAATATAACAAATATTACTTCAGGAAAATTGAACTACTGCCAGCAAATGAAATATGAAATGCCCTAGACAGTAACTTCTTTTCCTTTCTGCCAATAGAGGGCAACATGAACATCTTGCTAGATTGGTAGTTGTGGTCATAAATTCCTATCAACAAAGTTCAAGATAGTGTTAAACTTGCAACAAAATGCAGCATAAGTTGAATCTATAAAATTTTAGTAAGAGGAACTCTTGTCTTGATTCTCTACCTGCAGTCTCACCTCTTTTCAATACCCCCACTACAATGCTGCTAGAATTTTCTTTTTTAAAAAATCTTTTTGAAAAATCTTCAAAAAAGAAAAGATATCATTCCCTTGATTTTTTTTTTGAAGTTTACAATTGAACCCTATTGCCTATAGGATAAAGGCCAGTGCTTTACATTTTGGTTTCTTCACAATATGATTGCAACTTTCATTTCCCCCCATTCTCCACCCCTGGGAAATTAAGTTCTTGTAAAGCTATTCATGTTCTTCTATACATTGTGTGTTGCTTCTGTTGTTCTTCCACCTGAAATTCCCTGGACTTCCCCTCTCCAATGAACATCTATTTTTCATTCAAGGCCTGGTTGAAAAGTCACCTCTCTGTGAAGCATTTCTTGATTTTCCATTAAAAATGAACTTCATTTCTTCCTCAAATAGCACATATCACACACTGTACTGTTTTGGAATAATAGGTTGGTATTTACTAGCTGACTGTAAGGTCCCTGAGGGTTTATATGTCAAAAGCTAGCATTTTATTCATCGTTCATCCCCAGTGCCAAGTACATAATAAACACTCAAAATGCATACTCACAAAAAAGAAAAGGAACTTAACAGGAAGTTCTCATATTGGACAAAACATTTTGGATAAAATTTTAGATGGACATTACAGCTAAGACATGTGAATGATGATTCTCACAAATTCAGAAAGCATCAGGTATTACCAAAAGATTACTTTTGAAATACACAGGAAGTTTTTGGTCAATTTTAATTTCTTTACCACTTCTTAGAGGCCAGTTTTTTGTTTTGTTTTGTTTTGGTAGTATTTGTTGAGATGAGAGTTCTTTAGTGCAGGAGTACAGGGATATTATGTTGTTTGCAGCTTGGAGAAATCCTAGTACCACCAGCTCACTTGATTTCTAGGCCAAGTGCAGTTCCACTTTCCTGCTTCTCAGGAGACAAGGGATGAGCTACAGTCTGTGTGTACTTGGCATGCTCCAAAACTGATTCCTGTCTCATTTACACCTTTATGCAGAGGTCAGCATTCATGAGTGCAATAAGGGGAGAGGAAGAATTCCTTCCATAATTCTCCCTCTGGCCTGAGCACCCGGTATGTTTAAAACAGATGATGTATATGGCCAGTAAGTAGACAGTTTTGTAGAGGTGATCATTGCTATACCATCTGCCATGCAGCAAAAAAGAAAGGAAAATAAATTAGTTTGGCAGAATTTGCTCCTTACAAAATCATGTTGATTTTTGCCAATTCCATGTAATTTGATACACCTTTGCAAAATAAGTAAGAGAAAAGTGCTTTCACATTGAGCTGCTGGAAAAGTATGGCCATTGTTCTTATGACCCTTGTTAAACTAAAAAAAAAAAAATTATAGAGCTATTTAAATAAAGGAGAAAATAAAGGAGAAAATAAAGGAGATGGAGGCAGCTGGGTAACTAATTCAGAATTACCAAAACATGAAAACTGTTTGTGGCTGTAATATGTAAGTTGGACATTACAGCTAAATTGCCATAAATTTAAGATATTGCCATAGCTTAAACTAAAAGAACAAGAAGGATGAGATCTAAAGCCTTCTGGGATCAAAATCTGGAAACCTCTCATTTTAGACTTAAGCTAGTAAATTTCCAAAGAACATGTGTATGAGTTTGTGAAAGGCAACAGTTACACATAAAAGATTTCTTCCTAATTTAGAGTCAAAGTCTAACTTGACTCATGATTAAGATATTGTGAAATATAGGAGATCTAGGTGGTATTACCTACTAACATTATTTCAGTTATTACCATCGCGGTCTACCGTGTGATCTCTCAATGATTTTGGAGGAGACTAACTGAACTTTGTCAAATATATAAGTAAAGGGCATAACTGATTTGTTATCCATTTTGCTTTTGTTAAACAGAATGGTGACTAACTAATTTAAAATGGGGATACATTCTAAATGAATGTGGAATGAATAGGTTTTAGTGAAAGTTGGTTTGTTTGTAGAGCTTCTAGTTTTTGTTGTGAGTGAGGGACACAGATAAGAGAATCACAAGGGTCCCCTAGTAGTCACATTAACTAACTTTAGTATTTTCTTTTAAAATAATGTCTTCTAATCAATTACATTTCCTGCAACTTAAAATCAAACCCTTTAAATGGAAATTCTAAAAAGTTGATTATTTTAACAAATATATTCATTCACCTAATATAGAACATACAGTATGTGTAAGACACTGCAAGGCAATGATACTATATATTTGTCAGTTAAAAAAAATGATTTGGTTTATCTCTTGCTTCAACAGATCATATATGCCAAACTATATGCTACAAATTTTATGGCATTTTACTGTGAACATACAACCAGCTCCCTCTGTTTTGTCATGACTTTCCACCAAAGATTTTAGCTTCTGTTCATTTGAAAAGAATTGCTATCTTATATGGCTATCAAATAATCTATAGACATGGTTCTAGGTGTTATCCACGTTTTTAACATGCAGCCCTGTGCTAGATAGTCATCTTTAGGGGCTGTAATTCTGATCTCTCTGTGCCTGTGGGCTGACCTCTATGGACTGCCTTATCTGTGTTCTCTTGCTCTCTGTTTCTCATGGGGCTCAGCGGTGGGGAGCACTGGCTGGCAATATAAGCGACAAGGACAGAAAGACTGGAATATTCTTACCCAAATTTTCTTCTGCATCATGATGATGGAACTGGTCCTATTCTCTAAGAATACAGCTCTTGTCCAGTGGCTTCTCTTCCAAGTCAGGGTTCTGGTAACCGTTTCTTCTTCTCAACCCTTTGTGCCTAGGGGCAGCGCACTCCCTGCTATTGCTAGTCCCTGGTTGCTTCACCACCCCCTGTTGGTCCACTTAACTCCCCACAGCTCTTTAAATCATCCTTTTATTCAGTTCTCTTTGGTTGAACACTACCAAGGTGTCCCCTGCTTCCTGTTGGGACTCAGGAGAATTCCCCCCAAATAGTCTTACATCCAAGAGAAAGATTTTCAATGGTAACATGACATGAGGTTGAAAGCACTTTGAACTATATCTAGCACACTAGAATAATGGAAATCATTCTCCAAGTAACTTATGGACCAACTCTCTTGCACTTCTAGAATATAATTATACAATATAGTTGGATAATTAATTTATTTATAAAGTTAATTTACTGAAAAAAAATTTAATCCTATTTTTTGTTTTGCTTGCCTCCAATGTAATTAAAGTGAATACTACTTTAGAGGTTGACAAACTATGGTCTGGGGGCAAACCTGGGCCTCTATCTCTTTTTGCAAATAAACTTTTACTACAGTACAACAATGCCAACTTCTTTACACACAGTCTATGGCTGCAATATGCTATACCACAGCAGAGGTGCATAGTTGCAACAGAGACCTTATGGCCACAAAACCTGAAATGTTTACTATCTGGCCTTTTACAGGAAAAGTTCACTGACCTCTGAACTAACTGATTGAAGGACATATTTGCCATTGTATTTCTTTTGGTCTCATTCAGATACAGTCTTTATGTCTTGGGTGCTCAGTATGCTATCTCACACACATGGTAGCTCAATAAATATTGATTAATGAAGAAAGTGAGAATCCACTGACAAATATAGAACACATATGTCAGTTTTACCTTAAACTCAGAGAACACATTTTTATTCTCTTGCAAGTTACATTAGTCAAGTTTTAGATGTGGTTAAGGGAATTTGGGATTTGATACTTTAGAAATTGGTAACCTGGCAGTTCTACACACTTAACATATGATGAATATCATTATTAAAAATACATCTGAATTCCATTTATTGGATTAGTTAGCTTAAATTAAACTAATGAGTTAATTAGTTTAACTGAGAGGCATATTCAAACTTTGATCATTGTTACATTTTCTAATAGTGTTATCGTACAGTTTTTAAAAATAATATGAAATAAATGCAGCAATGTATAAACCTCTGAGTGGTAGAATTATAGGTTTGATTTTTTTTCTTCTTTACTTGTTATTGATTTTTCCAAACATGACAATGAAATGTATTATTTTTACAATGAGAGAATAAAATTATTTTTAAAATATGAAACATGTTCAGCTCCATGTAATTTTATAGTTATTTTAGTTTAAGAAACCAAAGACAGATCTTTAGATTACAAAATCTGCAGAATAAAATTGAGTTGAGAACTCCTCTCATGCTAATACGTTAAGAAAATACTCAACTGGCACATATTAGTTGAAAATTGGGAAATAAGAACATTTACACTGAAAATTTTTAATGGTTTCATGTAAATTTTAACTTTCAACAGAACATCAAATACATAGTCTTTTATATCAGCATATGCATTTTTGATACATCTTCCTACTGTCATTCAACAGAGGGGAATAAATTGTATTTCCTCATTTGTAATGTTTATGATCATTTGTAATTTGTTTTTTTTTGATATGGAAGCAGATCTACATTTTATTTCTATGATTAGAAATATTTAATTGTTTTAGCCCACATTTATTTTCAGTAACCTAAAAGCATGGAGACCTACTTGCTGATTTGCCTTAAAGGGAATGCTGTGTGGCAAATTCAAATGATGGCCTAAAAATTACCATGTATATACCCAAGAAGAGCCGGTTTGTGTTTCTAATATTAGAGGGTGTTAAGCTTTGTGTCATGGCATATAATTTATCAATTATATTTCTGTGGTCTTCACTCTGAGGGTAATGCCATGCCTGCCATGTGGACTTTTTGTCTATTTTATCAATGACGTCATTTGTTCTGACATAGACTAGGTTCTCTTTTAACTAGGTATTGCTAATATCTGTCTCTAGGATATAAACGCGTAGATAGTAGAGGTTGGCAACAGGCTTATAGTCAAAACAGGAGAGTGACTTTTTCACCTTTTAAAAGTCCATTTTATAAATTTTATCCTTTTCTATACATATTTTTTATGTTCTTCTCTGTCAGGTTTCTTTTGTTTAGTATTTTTCCATCAGCAGCTTTGAGTGTAGGAATGAGTCATCAGCTATTGCATAGATTTAAGGAATTAAAGGAGGAACTATGAAAACACAAGGAACTGATCACATGATAGCACAGTCACACCCTGGAAATACCTGGTAAATGACCATTAATTTACCAGATTATTTCATGTCACATCACAGCAAACTAGTTAAAGAAATAGGGTAGTACCGTCTTATCTAAGTAAGACCAAGAAACTGAAATTAAGCAAAAACATTACACCAAGAGATGCTTTTAGGTATATCACAAATTCATGGGCTTCGCACATAGAGCCCAGTGGGTTCTCACTCCAAAATTATTAGTTTTTTCAGGCTGTTTTAATAATCTGTGAATTCCCTGCACACAGAAAAACAGAAGCAGCAAATTAGAATGGGGACTGTCAATAGAGATATTGTGAGCAAGGGAGAAGATAGGGAAACTATTCAAAGTAAAATAAAAAACTCAAAGTACAGTTGTCTGGGGCCTGTGAGTATAGGTCAAACACCTCTGCATTTCTTAAGAGCCTTGAATACATCATTATATTAAAAGCATAACACAATCACTTAGGTAATTGTGATGAGGTATTTCTTTAATTAAAAAGTCATATTTCTGTTTGGAATATGCTGTCTAATAAAGTTTAGACAATTATAACACCTTTCTGGAAGATTTTCATCAAAATGATAACAAATGAAAACAGTTTGGGTGTTGAAAAGGATAAATATCATATATTCTTTCTGTTTGAGAAATAAAAGATTATGCGATATTTATGTATTCCTCTAAGCTTTTCTCTGAGAAAAAAAATTATATAGATTTGGGGAAAAATCTGTCTCAAAAGCCATTTATTTTATGATCACAATGTTTTTTCAGTTTTTCAAAATCACTGGCAAACAGTAATCACCAGCTAATGTCTCCTCTAGGTCATTACTTTATTAGAACAGTCCTGGGAAGTTGCTCTGCTGTGATCTGTTGCCAACTGTTCGGAATTCAAACTGGTCACTATGATTGAAGGAAGACACTGAGA
Source organism: Smutsia gigantea (assembly GCA_032199065.1). Classification (NCBI taxonomy): domain Eukaryota; kingdom Metazoa; phylum Chordata; class Mammalia; order Pholidota; family Manidae; genus Smutsia; species Smutsia gigantea. The sequence goes on along the minus strand of JAVSCE010006305.1, from coordinate 3,743 downwards.
ATGCCCATAATGGCAAGGTGCTGTTCTAAATGCCAGGGATACAAGAAAGAATAAAACAAGGTTTAAATAAAACAAAACTTTCCTAGATTTGCATCTACTCAGAAGAACATGTCAGCAAATATCTGCCATTCAGAGCAAGTTACAGAAATTAAAGGAGATTGGATGCAAGCACAAAAGAAGGAGTGATAAACTCAACCTGAGGTAGCGGTATCCCTCACAGAGTGACACTTCAATCCTGAAGGACAAAGTGGGAGTTGACCTGGTTAGAAAGCAGAAAAGGGTGGGATGGTAGCATGGAACTTAAGGGTGAATTTGGGATGGTTCACTTTGTTTGGAACACAGCATTAGGGCATTTGAGAAGAACAATTTAAGACTGCATTGAATGGAGGACCCCTCTCTCTGCCCCATCATCTCTTTCCAATCTTTCTTCCCTTTGCCTAGTTGAGAGAGGACAGAGCAACAAGTCCACTGTCTCATCAGATGCCCAGGAGGAAATAAAACCATATGCCCATTTTACAGCTGAGAAAATTAACATTCAAAGAAGTTAACGTTAATTAGTTAAACATAACTAATTTCTCTTTCTTATTCTATTTCTCTTAAAACTGTTGTATAATTAAGATATATGACTTCTGTGTTCTTAGGTGAGTTTAATATCTTATTCATTAGATCAAGAGACTTAGAGCCCTTTTGAAAAGTCTGTGAGAGATTGTATTTCTTAACAACATTTCTTTAAATATTCATGAGACAATGGTGACATTCTTTTTTTAAGCAGATTTTTTTGAAGAAATAACTGACAATTCAACCATTTAAGATGTCTGATAATTTTTAGTATATTCACAGAATTGTGTAGCCATTACCACAATCAATTTTAGAATATTTTCATTTTCTCAAAAAGAAACCCTAACTCCAAACCATGAACCCCATTTCCTCCCAAGCTCCTCACACCTAGGCAGCGACTCACTGATCTACTTTCTTTCTCTGTAGATTTGTCTTTTCTGGACATGTTGTATGAATGGGATCATACAATACATAGTTCTTTTTGGTACAAAGGAATCATACAAGGGTGATAAATGGAATCATACAATATGTGATCCTTAGTTTCTTTAACTTAGCATAATGTTTTCAAGGTCATCCATGCTGTAGCTTGTATTAGTACTTCATTCTTTTTTATTGCCAAATAATATTCCATTGTAAGGACATGCCACCTTTTCTGTATTCATTTATCAGTTGGTGGACATTTGAGTGTTTCCATTTTTCTTGGCTCTTATAAACAATGGTGCCATTCTGCTGCTGTATTTGTGTTATTTTTATTATATTAGCTTATGAATGTGATTAGTTTTGCAAATATTGTCAACAAGGAGCCTGGTTCAGGTTGAATCTATCACTTTCCATAGTATAGATGAAGATGGAGAAAACATGAGTGCTTTGGGTATTTGGGTAGTGTTATGCATGTGGAATCTGCAGGAGGAACCTCAATTATAATACACAGGGGAGAATCTTTCTCTAGTAATTCCTAAATGGGATTATGGTCCATTCCAAACATTTAACCTCTATTTAAAAGAGAGTGAAGCAAATAACTTAGACCCTAATCAGATGGGTATGATTTTTCCAAAGTCCTTTCCTAATAGATTTAACATTCTGAGAAAAGATGAATTCAGGGCAAATAAATGACTACAAAGTACAAAAATATCTTGAAGAAATCTTGAGAAATATCTTCCTAAGTGAAAGGAAGATAGGAGGAAACTTTTGGATTTAATCTTATAGGACACTGCAGTTCAAAAGACCATTAAATTGTGTATAATACTCAATCCCTCTGTCTTCAGACAGAGAAGTTTCCTGATTGTACTCTTGAGATATTATAAAGAATTTGTAAGTCTGCTGTTAAACTAGGGAATTGTGTATTGGTAGGTTTTCAAATAAGTTACTCCAGACCTCAGTCTGGTCTAAAGCTTCCTGTTTTTACAATTAACTCCTCATGTTTCTTTGTTGAGTGAGTGAGTGTGTGTGTGTGTGTGTGTGTGTGTGTGTGTGTGTGTGTGTGTGTGTGTGTAAAACCTAAAGATAGACCAGGAAGCATCTGGGCCATTTGGCTGTACAGGGGAATCCAGATTTCTGTGATGGCTAGCTACTAAATGTAAACTAGATAAACAATGCTATCTTAATGTACAACTCCTGTGCTAACCCTTCAGTCATCACCATCCAAAATGCCCTTAACTTGTTGTACTTGGTGTAAGTACTTTATGGGTTTTTCTTCTATGAATGAAGCAGGTTGGTCTGTCTTAAGATGAGCCTCAGTATAGGTATGAGCACTTCCATGTTGTTTATTCAAGCTTCCAAGGAATTACAAAGAAAGATTACTAGGCACTGTGCTGAAAGCAGTGCTTTGTTCTTGGTGCCTGTTCTCTCCCAATCTCCATTTCCAAATAAAGGATTGTGATTAAGAAAGAGTCATCAAGAGCAGAAGGAAAAGACTGCTAGTAACCCCCCCACCCCCAACATTCTGTACTGGCCAGGGCAGTGCAAGGCTCTACTCTGTACACCGCATAGTAAAATAACATATGAATGCATCCTAATTTTAATTAAGGTGATTTTGGAAGATCATTTCTTTGCTCTCCAAAGCAAGAGCTCTTCTCCTGTAACTAAAATAGGAGAGGTTACGTTTCAAGTGTTTTCCTAAATATTCTTCATTTTGGGGGAATGATGACAAAAACAACATCGATATAGAGCACTTACTATAGTTGCCCTTTAACGCTATTTTTATCTGTCCCTGCTTTACACGTGAAGAAAGTGAAGCCGAGAAGTTTAATAACTTGCCGAGGCTTACACAGTGGTAACTACCAGAGCCTGAATTTGAACCAGGCAGGAAGACTCTAGAGCCCAGGATGTTAAGTACCTAATTAAGAAATTGTGCTTTTTCTTAACTGTGTTATGAGAAAAACATTTTTACTGCTGATTTAAAATATGTAAGTACTCAGAGTAGACATATTTATGTAAACATAAACAGCATACATTGCAAAACTATATTTTCTAAGAAAAAATTGTTTTACGTGCCCATTTTGTCCCAGGGAAAAGGTCTTTATTTTCCTTAAAAATAAGGAGTAACAACATTTGATTTTGCTAGGGAACTGTTAAAATTACTTTGATGGTTCCAGTCGTGCATAGCATTGAAATTTATGACGAATATATAATCTGTGTTACCCAACTTGGATGACTTCCAAATGTTTCCTCTTAGTAGCTCTTGATTTTGTTTGGATTTTTTTCAAGGGCCAAATAGTTAAACAGTATCCGAATCACGTTTGCTCCAGTCAGGGAATACCAACACGTTGAAAGACAGCTTTGGTTATTTAAAACCCTTCTACATTCACTTGCAACTTGAGGAGCATTCATGCTTTAGTGGACTAGATTTTAACACAGAGTAGGAAAAAGAAAAAAAAAACAAGTTTGGAGCTCAAGTTCCTCCTTTGCTATTTGCTGCAGTGAGTTTTCCAATTCCCATTTTGCCGGGGAAAGCACGTTTAACAGATCAAATCAAACTGTCCGAGAAAGGATGTCTGCATCTCTCATGTTTAAAAGAGAAGGGTTTCGTTCCCTTTCCTTCACACATCAAAGAGGGTACTCGGGGAGGAAATAAACCAAAATTAGGTATGAGCGAGTAAGCAGGCAGACCCCTTCCTCTGCCTTCCCCATCCCCGCCCCCTAAGCCCTGGCAACCATCCTGGGCGCTAGCTAGGGGCCGGCCACCA
>JAVSCE010006303.1:0-22320 GCA_032199065.1 Smutsia gigantea | reverse complement strand
GGGGGGGGAGGGAAGAATAAGGGGATCGAGGGGTATTACGATTGGTGCACATGGTGTGTGTGGGGGTCACAGGGAAGACAGTGTAGCACAGAGAAGACAAGTAGTGACTTTGGCATCTTACTACACTGATGGACAGTGACTTCAATGGGGTATGGGTCGGGGGGACTTGATAATATGGGTGAATGTAGTAACCATGTTTTTCACATGAAACCTTCATAAGAGTGTATATCAGTGATACCTTAATAAAAAAAAAAGAAAAAGAGAGGAAAAAATCAATCAGTCAATCAAACATAGGGTAAAGTGAAGGTAGTCAAGGAAAGAGGGTAAAGAGAGGCTTGAAAGTTCCAGGAAGGAGAAAGAACATGTGCCAGTCACAAGGCGAGACAGAAAATGGTACACAGAAATAAATGAATGATCCATAATAGGGTGTGCTTCTGTGTCCTCTAAACAGATACAAGTGTGCTAACCACGAGGCCAAAGACAAGCAGAAATCCCTGGAAACCCATCAAAAAATTTTGTATCAAAAATTGCTTTTGATCCAGTAGAACCAAGCCTGTTAAAAGCTGTCAAAATCTGCATTAGGCAAATGGATTTCTATATCAAGAAACTAACATCTCCACCCACATCTCCAAATTTATGCCTTCTTGAAATGTCAGCTGTTGTGTAAACATGACCTTTGAAAGAAGCCATTTGACTAAGTATTTCAAAATCATTCAGTGAAACCCTGATAACAGCTGCATCATCAGAATGAAAGTGAATGGCCCATGCAGAGCCACTAATAAAAGTCATTAGCCATATTGTGCCTTCAGGAGAATTATATGACCTTCCAAATGCAGTCCAAGTATTTAAACGTTCTAGGGACCTATCATGTAAAGTGTAACTGACGAACAGCTTGTCTAAGTCAACAGAGCCCCACATAGTTAAAAAAAAAACTTAGGTGGTGGGATCTCTTAACCAAGTTATCTGCACTACAGTTTCAGTTTTTAAAATAGCAATTTGAAATAAATATGATGAATAAATGACTGCTGGGAGACAATTCACCATGTGTCTGTTACATTTCTCTATGTCTTGCAAACAGAGGAACTGACTGCCCTTGTTCTAAACTATCCTCTCAAAGATGTTTGTATAGCCAGTATTTTTGGAAGATACAGTGTTTCCCTTCAGAGCAGAGGGAAGGATTACCTACTGTCCAGTATTACAAAGATAATGTCTTCCTCTAGAGCAAATGGGGACAGATTTGCTTGCAGCCGCTTATAAATGATTAGGGCTGCCTAGGCATGGGGTTCCTCAGGTGTGATACAAACCCACTATGTGGGCCACCCTGTGCTACTCCTGTGGTGTTTGGGGAGGGGTGGGGGGCAAGGGGCACTGAGGTAAACCCAATGCTCCTGCTATCGCTGGACCATGAGTAATAAAGTCCTTTGTTTCTGACCCAACTGTCTTGTGGCTAACTTGTTAGCTTGCAAGCAGGGTAAAATCTCATATCCTTCACCATTCTTAGTAATAACCTTTTCATTTTCCATGCATTTGATAATGAATCTATATTTATAGGATTTATATACATATTAATTTATTTAAATCTTTTAATCTATTTAAATAGGTTAAATCTTTGCCTGGCTGAGCTTCATAACATCGTAATTTACAATTGAAACCTTTCAAATAAGATTAGATATTCATTATAATTAGATACACTTATTTCTGCCTAGGGATAATTCATAATTAATAGCAATATTGTGAATCAGTGGTTTACCAAGACCAAGTTGTAATATGGGAAAGGATACTTGCTTTCTCTGGCCCTAGAAGGATTCTTAGGGTCAGACATCAGAATGATCCATAAAATACTTCTTGAAATTTGATTTCTCCTCTTAAATGACTATACCATGACTATAATCAAATTCTGAAATTTTATAGGATTTTTTTCTGGTGGTAGGTAACTCAGGGGCTTCTGAGACAAAACAAACAAGCAAACAAATTAGTCCAGGCTATTTGAAATATTTTTCCAAATTTCCAGTCACTAGAGTCAGTTAGCTTATTTTCTAAATTGACTTTAATACCTTAAGTCTATGCTTTATGATCTGATTTGTTTTCAGTGCATTCTGAAGCATATATGCGTACTATAGTGGGTTCCAGCAATGGTGTTATGTCACAGAATGGCCGCACACAGAAAATGCTGCATTGTAATCATCATTATATCAAGGTTGATGATGAACAGACATAGAATGGCAGCCAATATCCTATGGCAAAATAAAGTCTTAACAAAAAATTTGAAAATGTGTCTTTAAGGCTACTGGCCCTGTAGCTAACAAGCACCCCCACAACTTTGATTCTGACTTTCTTTCAGAGATTTGAGTTTATACCTAATTTTGAAAATAATACAAAGTGGACCAAGATATATAAATGTTAAAAATATCTAAATCCAATAAACTGTTCATTATTTCCTATGTAAAAAGCTGCTGATGTGAGGAACTTCAACCCACTTTATGACAAAACCTGAAACATTTAAATTCAAATATTTTACTCATTAAATATGCCTACCTTTCTTTCTTCTATAGGAAATGGCTTTGTTTTAATGAGTTACCCTGAAAAATTCTGTAAGACTAAAGCTGAAAGCATATTTAAATAACTTTTCAGTTGAGAACAATCATAGTATTTTGAATTAAAGTGAAATTTCAAATATCATTACTTTCATTTTTAAAAAATATTCTGGATCACTTGGAAAATAATTATTACTTTTTATTGAAGTATAGTTAATATACAATCTTATATTGGTTTCAAGTATACAACAGAGTGGTTCGATAATTACCCATATTATTAAATCCTCACCCCCACCAGTGCAGTTACTATCTGTCAATATAGATGTTACAGAATCATTGGCTATATTCCCCATCCTGTAGGAAAATCCCTTTGACCAACTTATAATTGAGAATTTTTGTGCCCTTTTATTCCCTTCATACTACCCACCCACCCACCGCAACCCCTCCCCCATGGTAACCACCAGTCACTTCTCAGTGTCTGTGAGTCTATTACAATTTTATTTGTTTTGTTTCATTTGGTTTTTATATTCCACAACTAAGTGAAACCATATGGTATTTGTCTTTCTCTGCCTGGCTTATTTCACTCAGCATAATACCCTCTAGGTCCATCCATGTTGTAAATGGCAGGATTTCATTATTTTTTATGGCTAAAGAATATTTCACTGTGTATCTGTACCACATATTCTTTATCTGTTCATCTATTGATGGACACTTTGGTTACTTCCACATCTTGGATATTGTAAATACTGTGGCAATAAACATAGGTGTGCATATATCTTTTTGAATCAGGGATTTGTTTCCTTGAGTAAATCCTGAAGTACAGTCACTGGGTCATATGGTATTGCTATTTTCAGTTTTTTGAGGAATCTCCATACTGCTTTCCACAGTGGCTGCACCAGTTGACATTCCCACCAACAGTGTAAGAAGATTCCCATTTCTCCACATCCTGGCTAACACTTCTTATTTCTTGTCTTTTGGATAGTAGCCATTCTAACTGTGAAGTGATATCTCACTGTGGTTTTGATTTGCATTTCCCTGATGACTAGTGATGTGGAGCATCGTTTCATGTGCCTTTGGACATCTGCATGTCTTCTTTGGAAAAATGTCTGTTCAGGTCCTCTGCCCATTTTTTAATCAGATTATTTGGTTTTTTTTTTTGGTGTTGAAGCATATGAATTCTTATATATTTTGGATGTTAACCCCTTATCAGATAAATCCTTTATGAATATATTCACCCATACTATAAGCTGCCTTTTTGTTCTGATGGTGTTCACTACTGTACAGAATATTTAGTTTGATGTACTCCCACTTCTTCACTTTTTATTTTGTTTCCCTTGCATGGGGAAACATATTCAGAAAAAAATTGCTCATGCTTATGTTCAAGAGATTTTTGCCTATGTTTTCTTCTAAGAGTTTTATGGTTTCATGTCTTACATTTAGGTCTTTAATCCATTTTGAGTTTACTTTTGTAAATGGAGTTAGACAGTTATCCAGGCTCATTCTCTTCCATGTAGCTGTCCAGTTTTGCCAACACCAGTTGTTGAAGAGGCTGTCATTTCCCCGTTGTATATCCTGGCTCCTTTATCATATATTAATTGGCCATATATGTGTGGGTTTATATCTGGACTCTCTATTCTGTTCCACTGATCTATGGATCTGTTCTTGCGCCAGTAACAAATTGTCTTGATTACTGTGGCTTTGCGGTAGAGCTTGAAGTCGGGGAGTGTAATCCTCCCAGCTTTATTCTTCCTTCTCAGGATTGCTTTGACTACTCAGGGTCTTCTGTGGTTCCATATGAATTGTAGGATTATTTGCTCTAGTTCATTGAAAAATCCTGTTGGTGTTTTGATATGGATTGCATTGAATCTGTAAATTGCTTTGGGCAGGAAGGCCATTTTGACAATAATAATTCTTCCTATCCTGGAAATCCAGGATGGATTTCCATTTATTTGTGTCTTCTTCAATTTCTTTCATCAGTATCTTATAGTTTTCAGAGTACAGGTCTTTCACCACCTTGGTTAGGTTTATTCCTAAGTATTTTATTCTTTTGGATGCAATTGTAAGTGGAATTCTTTTCCTGATTTTTCTTTATGCTAGTTTGTTGTTAGTATATAGTAGTGCAACAGATTTCTGTATACTGACTTTGTATCCTGCAATTTTGCTGAATCCAGTTATTAGTTCTAATAGTTTTTTGGTGGAGTCTTCAGGGTTTTCTATATATAGTACTGTCATCTGCAGTGACAGTTGTATTTCTTCCTTATCAATTTGTATGCATTTTATCTCTTTATCCTGCCTGATTACTGTAGCTAGGACCTCCTGTACTACATTGAATAAAAGTGGTAAGAGTAGACATTCTTGTCTTTTTCCTGATCTTAGAGAAAAAGCTTTCAGCTTTTTGCCATTGAGTGTGTTGTTGGCTGTGGGTTTGTCATATATGGCCTTTATTATGTTGAGGCATGTTCCCTCTATCCCCATTTTGTTGAGATTTTTTATCCTGAATGGATGTTGAATTTTGTCAAATGCTTTATCAGCATCTAGTGAGATGATCATATGGTTTTTATCCTTCTTTTTGTTAACACTTTGATTGATTTATGAATATTGTATCATCCTCACATCACTGAAATAAAGCCCATTTGATTGTGATGGATGTTTCTTTTCATGTATTTTTAAATTTGGTTTGCTAATATTTTGTTGAGGATTTTTGCATGTATGTTCATCAGGAATAGTGGCCTATAATTTTTTTTTTGTAGTGTCTGTCTGGTTTTGGTATTAGAATGATGTTGACCTCATGGAATGAGTATGAAGGTATTCCCTATTTTTCTATTTTTTGGAATAATTTGAGAAAGATGGGCATTAGATAACCTTTAAATGTGTGGTAGAATTAAGCTATGAAGCCATCCAGTCAGGGACTTTTGTTTGTCATGAGTTTTTTGATTACCACTTCTATTTTGTTACTGGTAGTTCTGTTCAGATTTTCTGTTTCTTCCTGGGTCAGTCTTGGAAGGTTGTACTTTTCTAGGAATTTGTCCATGTCTTCTAGGTTGTCCAATTTATTGGCATGTAATTTTTCACAGAATTCTCTAATAATTCTTTGTGTTTCTCTGGTGTCAGATGTGACTATTCCTTCCTTGTTTCTGATTTTATTTATCTGTGTCCTCTCTTTTTCTTGATAAGTCTGGCTAGGGGTTTGTCTATTTTGTTTATTTTCTCAAAGAGCTAGCTCTTGTTTTCATTGATATTTTCTATTGTTTTATTCTTCTCTATTTCTTTATTTCTGCTCTGATCTTTGTTATGTCCCTCCTTTTATTAACTTTGGGTTTCATTTGTTCTTTTTCTAGCTTATTTAGTTGTTTAGACTGTTTATAATGGATTGTTCTTGTTTCTTGAGGTAGGCCTGTATTGCTATGTACTTCCTTCATAGAACCTCTTTTGTGGCATCCCACATATTTTGAACTCTTGTAGTTTTATTTTCATTTGTCTCTTTGTATTGCTTGATTTCTACTTTGATTTGTTCATTGAACCATTGTTATTTAGAAGCATGTTGTTTAGCCTCCATGTGTTTGTGGGATATTTTTTTTGTAGTTTATTTCCAGTTTCATACCATTGGGGTCTGAGAAGCTGTTTGATACAATTTCAATTTCTTAAAAAAGTTACTGAGGCTCTTTTTGTGGCCTATTATGTGATCTATTCTTGAAAATGTTCCACGTGCACTTGAGACAAATGTGTATTCTCCTGCTTTTGGGTGTAGAGTTCTGTAGATGTCTGTTAGGTCCATCTGTTCTAGTGTGTTGTTCAGTGCCTCTGTGTCTTTACTTATTTTCTATCTGGTTGATCTGTCCTTTGGAGTGAGTGATGTGTTGAAGTGTCCTAAAATGAATGCATTGCATTCCATGTCCCCCTTTTATTCTGTTAGTATTTGTTTCACATATGTAGGTGCTCCTGTGTTGGGTAGATAGATATTTATAATGGTTATATCCTCCTGTTGGACTGACCCCTTTATCATTGTGTAATGTCCTTCTTTGTTTCTTGTCACTTTCTTTGTTTTGAAGTCTATTTTGTCTGATACAAGTACTAGAACTCCTGATTGTTTCTCCCTATCAGCTGCATGAAATATCTTTTTCCATTGCTTCACTTTCAGTCTGTGTGTCTTTAAGTATGAAATGAGTCTCTTGTGGGCAGCATATAGATGGGTCTTGCTTCTTTATCCATTCTTCCACCCTATGACTTTTGATTGGAACATTCAGTTCATTTACATTTAAGGTACTTTTTATAGTTATGTACTTAATGCCATTTTAGTAATTGTTTTCTGGTTGTTCTGGAGTTCCTTTATGATCCTTTCTTCCTCTCTTCTACTCTTCTCTTGTTATTTGAAGATTTTCTTTAGTATTATAATCAGATTTATTAAAAAAAAATTTTGTGTGTCTATTATAGGCTTTAGGTTTGTGGTTACCATAAGGTCCATGGATAGTTTCCTAAATATTCAACAGTTTATGTTAAGTTGATGTTCGCTGTATTTCAAACACAATCTAAAAGTACTTATTTTAAAATTCTTTTTCCTTCTGCACACTTTATGTATTAGATGTCATAATCTGCATTTTTTTGTGGATCCCTTGACTGATTTTATGTATAGTTGATTTTACTACTTTAGTTTTCTTTTAACTTCATACTTGCTTGGTAAGTAATCAGTCTCCTACTTTTACTGTGGGTCTATTTTCACTGATGAGAAGTATTTAGGGTTAGAACATTTCTATCTACAGAAGTCTTTAGCATATCCTGTAAGAGCAGTCTAGTGGTGTTGAATTCCTTCAGCCTTTGTTTTTCTGGGAAACTTTTAATCTCTCCTTCAATCTTGAATGCTAACCTTGCTTGGTAGAGGATTCTTGGTTGAAGGTCCTTCTGTTTCAGTACATTAAATATTTTATAACACTCTCTTTTAGTCTGTAAAGTTTCTGTTGAGAAACTGCTGATAGCCTGATTGGGTTTCCCTTATAAGAATTATTTTCCTCTCTCTGGCTGCTTTCAATACCCTCTCTTTATCCTTAATCTTTTTCATTTTAATTATTATATGTCTTGGTGTTGTCTTTTTGTGATTCCTTTTGTTAGGGGCTGTGTGGGCTTCCAGAATCTGGGTGTCTATTTCCTTCCCCAGATTGGGGAAGTTTTCAGCAATTATTTCTTCAAAGACACTTTCTATTTCTTTGTCTCTCTTTTTCTTCTTCTGGTACCCATATTATGTCTATATTGTTTCATTTGGAGTTGTCACACAGCTTTCTTAGCATCCTCTCATTTGTAGAGTTTCTTTTTTCTCTATGTTCCCCAACTTCATTGTTTTCCTGTTCGCTAATTTCCATCTCATTGATTGTCTCCTCTATTTGCAGCAGTCTATTATTTATTCCCTCCATTGTATTTTTCATTTCAGATACTGTATTTTTCAGCTTGAGTGATTCTTTTTCAACTCTTGTATCTCTTTGTTGAAGTCCTTCCTGAAATTTTCAATACCTTTTTGCAAATCAGTGAGCATATTTATGACTGCTACTTTGAAATCTTTATAAAGAACATCTCCATTTCATTTAGCTCTCTTTCTGATGTCTTATCCTGTGGTTTTGTTTGGAACATATTCCTCTGCCTCTTCATTTTGTCAGTGTTTCTGTGTTTCTTCCTTTGTATTAGATCTACTATGCCTCCTGGTCTAGAGAATAATGGCCTTATGAAGAAGGTGCCCTGTGGTGCCCAGAAGGTCAAGACTCTTTACTCACCAGTGCTTGGTTCTCCTTTGTCGTGGAGCCTTAGTTGCTCTGGTGGGCTGTGGGCAGGGCTACCTTTCTGCCTGGCTGCCAGCAGTGGCTCATCTCCGTCAGCAGAAGGTGGCAGCATGCTTCTACCAGCCCTTTGTGAGCCAGCAGTGGCATTTGTGTTGCTATCGCTGTGGGTGGGGCTGCCCTCTGCCTGCTCTGCAGCAAAGGTGGAGCTGCTAGGCTGATGGAGTAGGCAGCAAAGGTATGCAGGACAGTGTGATGTGTGGCTGGGCTGCCAGTGAGGAGGAAGGAGCATTTGGAACTAGCTCCCACAGGTGCCTCCCCAGTTGGTCTAAGAATGGGCTGAGAACAGTGGAAAAGCCTCCTTCTGCCTGCCAGGCAGCAAATTCTGACCTAGCAGGTGACAGGTGCACAGGCAAGTGCCTTGGGCCGAGCCACCAGTGATGTGGGTGGAGGATTTGGGGCTCCTGTGAAAGCCCAACCACATGGGCTGAGGGAAGGCTGGGTAAGCATCATCTACCTGCTGTTTCTCCTGTGGAGAGAGCTCCATCCATCCCTCACCCTGCTGGAATCCTTCCTGCTGCTGGTAAATCTTTCAAACTGCTGCCTCTGTGTTAGGTCTCAGTGGGATCAACAGAGTACCTGTCCTCCTCAAGCAGCTGGAGTCTCAGCCTCTGAGAGTGCTCCAACTCTCCCTGTTGTCCAGCCCCATTAATCACCAAAGCCAGATGCAACGTGGACGCATGTTCCCAGCGCAGATCTCTAAGTTCAGGTATGCAGAGTTCCTAAGAACTTATCCCCCTCACCCCCACCAGTCCATTCCTCTTCCTCTTGCTTGTGGGCTGGTATGGCGGATGGGCTAGGATCCCAATCAGTCACAACTCTGCTACTTTACCCTTCTCTGTTTGGTCTTCTTTTCTTCAGCAGGTGTAGGTGGTCTGCTTTGCAGTCTTCAGGTCATTTTCAGGATTAGTTGTATTGGCTGTAGTTGCTTCCTTGGTGTGTCTGTGGAAGGAAGTTTCTGCCTTGCCTTCATTCTCTGCCATCTTTTTTCGTAAACCATTTACTACATTTTTGAGACATTTTAAAATTCAATTTTGAATTTAAAATTGACCAGGGTGTGACTAACTTTGAGTCAGGTAAACTTAGCAGATTTCTTTTCTAAACAAATGATCCAATGTTCATATAAGTGTATCAAATGTGCAACTTCTAGGTCAATAAGCACATTCTAAGCTTTTACAAATAAGTATATTGCAACAGTATGAATTAAAAATAAAAAAATACAGCTCAGGTGACTGAGTCCCTGAAATAATCCATTGTATTTGCAAAAAAATAATGTCTTTAAAATTCATTAAACAATAATTTATTGGATATCTGCTATATGTTATAAATTATGCAAAGCTTTGGAGATACAGAGATGACTAAGACACCTAAGACATGCTTCTGTCCTCGAGGAGCTTGTAAGCATGAGGATAATGATAAAACATGATATGGAAGCATGGAGTAGGGGCATCTAACTCAGCCTTGGGTAAGCAAATGAGTGGTTTCCATGGTTGTCTTTAAGGATGAGTTGTAATTGTTCAGGAGGTAAGAATGGACTAGGATGCATACAAATGTATCCATGCAAGAAAGATGTTGATTCTGTTTCCACTTGATGGTCTAGCTTATCTAGAGATAGTAAGGGTGAGGTTATGTGTTGTTCAGGAGGCAGCATATTGTTTAATGAGGCCCTCAGAAAAATGGTGTTAGCTAGTGAATCAAAGGACTATTACTCGCTTGCCAAAAGAGACTTTATCTCAATTATTTTTACAGAGTATGTTTACCAATACTTGTTAGACTCCTCTTACCTGATTCTGTTTTAAAATATAATCCATTTAAAATAAAGCTGGCCCAGCTCATAAAGTTGCAAGAAATAACTTGTCAAAGAGAAGTGCTATTGCAATGTCAAGTAATTATAATGCCCATAATGTTTCCAGGTTTGCTCCATCTAAATTCATGTGTGACCTTGCACAGATCATTTAACCTCTCTGCTACAGATGTCATCAGTAATTTGGGAGTAATATCACAAATGTTACAAAAATGTGAGGCTTCATAAAGCACATTGCGAGATTCCAGTGAAAGGATTATATATGCATAAAGTGCATTATGATTATGAGAACTAATAATAAATTGTTTCTTGGCACTTTGCACACTAATTAGAAGTGCAACCTATTCTAGAGCATTAGAGGAGTTGAAACTAAGTTGAGGATTCTGTTTCTCATCCCATTGTGACTTATAAATAAGGTGATCATATAATTTTTTTGTCCACATTGGGACATTGTTAATAGTGAAAGAGTGCACTAACCACGTGGGTTGCTCAGACTCCAGGCATAAATTAGCACTGTTCTAGGCAAACAGGAGGTAGAGTCACCCTACTGATACATACATCCCTGTGTGTTTGGATACATGCAGCATCCTCCAAAGCTCAAGGTCCTCTCTGCGAAATTCCAAGTGTGATGGTTGCCATTTGTAGCAGAGCTCATGACAGTGTCAAAGCAAGTGTAAGGTAACTATGGGCATTTTAACAGGGGTAAAAACAGTGGAGGAATTTTACTGTATTCCCCACCCTCAACCCAAACTTGGAATGGAGCTCCCATAACTATTAACACAATCTCTAATCATGTATTCACCTCACTGTCATTCTCAGAAATGTCCCTTGACTTAACAAATGCATTCACCACATTAACACACTTGCCGTGCCCTTTGTATATAAAACTGTGACATGTTTGGGCTCTGTCTTATGCAAGTCACTTCACATTTTGGAGCCTTGGTTACCCTACATAAGAATCTAAATGTTCTCTAAGTTTTCTTACACCTCTGGTAATGCTGGATTTTATATCCTTCTTGTATGCAAGAATGAGGAAAAAACAAATTCTGTTTTAGCTTGCAAATTTCTGTAGGCTGAAGACATTGTATTTCTTCCTGCTTTCTCTCTTCCCCCCAACACACACACACACACACACACACACACACACACACACACACACACACCGTTCATCATATTGAGAAGCAGCAGCAAGGAGAAAAGGCAAGGCAGCAGGAAATGAGGTTGGTGAGGTGAAAATGCTGCATAAAAATGTAGAGAAGGAAAAGAACAAGGCTGGGAGGGAAGGGAGGGAGGCGGAGCCAAGCATAGTGCAGTGGGCAGCCTGCATTGTCACGCACACTCATGATTGCTAGTCGTGGTCGTGGGCTATGAAGGCAAGAAAAAAGAAATGCCTTTTAAAAGTTATTTCCATTTACAGTTTCAATCTGTAAAAAAAGTTTAATAATATGCATTTGGTCAATAATTTGCAAGATCATTAAACTCCTAAAATATAAGGACGGCAGTCATTAAGTCTCAGAGACATTCTTAGTGGCAAGTCTCAAAAGCAAATGCAGTAGGAGTTGGTTACTAAGTGCAAAAACATCTGAACTCAAGTTTGGAAGACAGTTCTCACCAATATTCTTCCAGGATAACAAAAGGGCGGAAGCAATTTGAGTCATGGGCTTGTTCAAATCAGAATGCTCTTATTTCTGTTCTAAAAGCACAGCTTTCATGTAATACTCAATCACAGGATGTAGAAAATAATATATAATAATGTGGTTTGATCAAAGAGATGAGCTTGTTTCATTACTTGTTTCCAAGCTAACCCTTTACTTTGTTTGAATAGAGCTGATAAATGCAGACTAATTAGCCTTGAACTGAAGACCTGAAGGTAGAGAACTGTTTTACTGTTGAAGCATGCTAATTAAGAAGCAACAAATTGGACAGAATAAGAAAGGAAAGAGGGCAGAGTAGGAAAGGAAAAAGATATAAAATCTTAAGTCTGCACAGTATAACTAGCAGGATAATATAGCAAAGAAATGTTTCAGACTAAGTGTCAGGATACCTATTCATTATACTTGGTTCCTTAATTCAGTCAAGAAGCATTTATTGAACACCTAATATGTGCCAGAAACTGTGTCTTGTGCTAAGGAAATAAAAAGTAATAGAGTTTGAATAAAGTGCAGAATGCATGGAATAGGGTGGGGAAGGGAATAAAAAGTTGGCAAGGTAAGTACAAGTAGCTGGTACAGGCCTTTGTAAAGCCATTTAAGGAACTGAGGTTTATCCAGAGAGAAGCAGGATGTTACTGAATGATTTTAAGCAGATAAGTGACAGTTATTTTTGCATGTTGGAAGACACCACTCTAGCTAGAGCATACAGGATGTAAGGAGGTAGGAGACATTTCTAATCATAGAAATTTCAATTTCATGACATTTCAATCACAGAAGTATATTATACTGGCCTAGACTAGTCATCACAGATCTTGCTGACAAACTGAATGTTTGTGGGGGATGAGGGGTTGAAGTTGGTGACAGGAAAGAAAGAGATCAGGAACTATTACCAGGTTTCTGGTTCGGTCAGTTATGTGGTACCAAATACTGAAATAGGGTACAGAGAATGAAGAGCAGCTTCTTGATGGAATGATGAGTTCAGTATTAGACTGATAATCACATATCTATGGGACACTGAAATAGAGATGTTGGGTAGATATTTGGGCATAAGGAGAAAGTTCACAACTTAAAATGCAAGTTTGGAAGTTATCCTCACAGGGATAGGAATTTAAAGCATAAAAGTACTTAAGATTACCAAAGAATGGCATGTAGATTGAGAAGAGAAAAGAGCCTGGGACAGAGTCCTGAGAAACACCAGCATTTAAAGGATACACAGAGGGAAATAAACCTGCAGAAGAGGTTGAGAAAGAGCTAGGAGGACCAGGTGTACTGTGTTGCAGAAATCCAGAGAAAAGAGTGCTTCAAAAAGGAGTGAATCCGATATTTCTGTGCACTTGGACAGGTCAATTTCCCTTTCTTGACCTCACCAGCATCTCTATACAGTAAGAAGATTAGACTGGATGATCTTTCAAAATCTTTCCAGCTCTGATATCCTACTATTCCAGAGGAGATTTGAAATGTCTGGCTAATGGGAAAAAGGGTACTCTTTCCAAGATTAAGATTTTGAGAATCTTCCAGCCTTGCCATCAGTATAATCAAAGCTTTTACATCAAGTAAAAATGCTTACAACACAATGACACTGTTAAAAAACCTAATAAATTAATAGCAAATAAATACAATGTATATACAGTAGTTATATGTCCCTGAGTACCTATTAAGTGACAGGTACTGGCCTGGTTTCTTTTTGTACTTTAAGCCACTCACTGCTCAGAACATATTAAACCAAACTCCTGACACAATTTTACCAAAAGTTCACAGTGTTAGTTTACAATAGAGGTGAGATTTGAAACTAGATCTATCTGATTCCAGCTATTTCCATAATGTGAGATGTCCCACAGAAAGTGCCTCCTAACTTTCTCTGTCTTTACCTGTTATACGAAGACTATAAATTCATTTCCCCTTTAACCTATTGTCTCGTCACAGCCAGTCAAGATTTCTAATAAAAAAATAAATTAAGCCAGTCAAAAAAGTAATCTTTACTTAATATAAGGCTTATAAATTTGCAGGCGAATTGTCCTTTTATAAGATCCAGAGCAGTTGGTATCCTCACAAAAGTGGACAGAAGCAAAGGGAGAGGTATCATCTTCAAAAAACTTTCAATGGTTGGGTTATTAGCTTTCTTCAGAGCACAGTTTTCATTTATTTAAGGCTTTTGCTTCTTCCCTAATTCTTCTATAACACAAATCTCTTCCTAAACACCTGTTGCAGTTGCGCTCATTTTGAATATGCAGTAAAACACCAAGCATGGGTGTGAATAAAGGAAGAAGAAGGCAAAACAAGTAAATAGGCACCCTCACATAGAAAACAGTATGGACGATTATGCACAACACTGTTATCCAATATCTGGGTAAAGTAAAAGCACACACATTTGTGTGTGTGTGTGTGTGTGTGTGTGTTGACATAGAAGATGTACTGGAGGGATAGAAGTGACACTACTTTATGCATTTCCAAAAATGGTAGAATTTTACACGATTTTACATTTGCTTTTGTGTTTTTAAATTTTTTTAACTAAAAAAAACGTTTTAAAACAATAACACTACCAAAAAGGCCACCTTTAGGCAGTTCAACATTCTGTTCTTCCATAATCGTTTTCATCATGTCATCAGCCCACTGAATAACTGAAATGAAACTCATCTCAATTGTTTTTTGCTTCAGGCATCTCTGAGACAGCAACCTCTCCACTCTGAGAACCTTCCTTCACAAGGGGGTAGGGAAAATCTTTGCAATTTTCAGTATGTGACTCTGTCCTTCCCCACCCCTGACCATAGCAGTTGATCAAGGGTGGACACATGACCCAGGGTATAGCAATATATTTCTCTCTTCTGAGTATTTGAAATTAGCAATATATTTCTCTCTTCTGAGTATTTGAAATTAGCATTCTGAGTTATTTGTCCTTATTGATTGCTTGAACTGGGGATGCACTAGCCTGGAAGCAGGGGTTTGGCTATCTTATGCAGGAAGATGGAGAAAAAGTAAGTCGGCAAAAAGAACATGAAACAGGCCTAAGGGCAATGTAAAAAGAGTCCATGAGACGTGAGAAGATGGATCAAAGAGAGAAACTGGCCTGAGTGTGAGCGCAAGGCAGACCGCCTTGATTCCTTGGCATGCTCATTCTTGGCTCCCATCCCTCATAAGGCCAGGCTGCATCCTTGACCTTGGTTCCTTATAATAATGTTCCTCATATTTGTTAACACTACTTTGAGTTGGTTTCTGTCACTTTTAATCTGAAACTCCTTGTCTAAGATAATGAATTAAATAAATTAACACTTTTCTGTCTGGCCTGCACTGGAGTAATAATGTGAATTAAAATGAAGGATAACATACAAAGAACATCTCAAAGGGAGAACTGACGTAACTGATCTCAGATCAGTCATATGCTCGGCATCCTGTATTGCTTTCACAATATATCTGTTTATATTGTTATGTGTTTAACAGTGATCTTTGACTATATCCCCTTTGGTTTGTTGAGGGGAAGAATTAAGTGTGCGGACTGTCTTCCACATATAAATCCTTATCCTATGATGAGGTGTTCAGTGAAGGCCTAAACATGCCTATTTGGTATTTTTTGTTCACACAAAGCTGGGAACTCTATTTTATGGCTATTAGAGCATCCTAGAGGAGACAGGAAGGAAGCAGAAATTCCTCCCTTCATGGCCAAGAGAGCCTATGACATCACAATGGCAAAAGAAGAAGAAGCAGCTTCACTCAACTCTATTGCCTGGATCAATGCCTGGGTCATTTAGGGGCCTCCTCCATTACAAATGAGTTCCGAGCCAGTGGCTATGGTGGCTAAGGGATAAGTGCTGCCCAAAATGAGGTGTCTGCCTGTGTGGGAAGCAGAAAGATAATTTTCTCAACTCTAAATACAACTGGAAATATTTCCTCCAACTTTCTTTATCCATCTTAGATACTGCTTGGTGATAACTGGGCTTTCGCAAGGCTATTTAACTACTGCACCATGATTCTGATTTTCCATCCATATTTGTATCTCCCTTTTATGTAAGACAACAAGATTAAAGCAAGAAAGATGAAAATAATTCCCCAAATAAAAGAAAGTGCCAAAATAATAACATTTACTATATCCCAAAGCCAAAATTCACTTTGGACTTCTTGCCCTTCAAATCCTTTTGATCCCCGTGGGCCTGCACTGAATATAGAAGCTGTTAATCAGATCTTAGCTCCTGGGTACCAGGGACAGTGCAGTTCTGCCCCCAAACCGGGCAGAATACAGTCTGACCTATATTGGCTGATTGGTCTGTTTGCCACTCCATATGCTGGAAAGAATGGGTCAGGCTGACTGGTGACACATGGGGTGACCCACAGAAATTGGCAATATGGGAAAAAGGAGCCACTTCTCCCTCTTTTGCCTTCCCCAGAAGCTATCAAGTGGGGCACAAAGGATAAAACTGAAAGAATTCAGGGTTGCCAAATGAAATAACAGAGACCAGACAATGTGTTCAAGAGCCTGCCTCATCGTGTCAGAGGCTCTCAGGTGTGTTAGAAGTATGTATCTGAAATAATAATTCACTTCATCATTCCATCTCCCCGTCAGTGGGAGATTATCCTATTTGCCATCTTCCCCAATCTTCATTTCCACAGCTGTGTCCTCAGTCATGTCCTCCCCTGCCTATGTTACTCAAGCAGCCTTCTGTTGGATCTCCTGTCTAGTGTCTCTCTCTCTACCCCAGTCAATATTGTCTGCTTTTCTTATATTTCACCTTCCCAAATGTCATTTTCTTTGCATTTATTCCATCCTAAATAACCTACGACACAGTCTTCTCACCTACTGAATCAAACTGTAATTCCCTTTCTGCTTCCTTTTCCTAGGCCCCCAAGCCAGCACCATCTCCAGCATGCTATTCTCATAGCATCTTTTCTGTGCAATTTCACAATCAGCCTTTCCCTTACAGTCATACAGTTGATCTGCTTATAATAGAAACAGTACAGCCATATGCAATAAGACCATAGATGAGGCATTTCCATTACTTTTTACGTTCCTGTCTGGATGAAAGAAATGTATGAGGAGAAGGAACATAGGACATGAAGCCCTAAAGACAAACCCTGACCCATCTGAATCCATGTTCCAGGCTTCCTAGGGTTACCAGGAGATTGCCTCCCATCCCTCACAGAGTTGTTGGGGTCATTAATCAAAGACAGTGTTTGTTAAATGCCAACCATATGCCAGGCCCTTTCAGGTGTGTCCTCTCATTGAAGCCTAGTGAGCCCTGAGACACGTACTAGAGCTAAGACTCAGGAAAAGGGTAAAAAGCAAGTGAACCAGGACTGTCTCCAGACTCCATGCCTCTCCATTTACTATGCTGCCTCTCCATTTACTATGCTGTCTCTCCTTCAATGAGGTAGCATGGAAATGGTCTATATTGATTACATTCCTTTTCAACCCATTTTCCTCTCTAGGGAAACTGGGTTAAGAAGGGAAGGACATGAATGTAACAATCTCCCTTTTAATAGTGTATAAGAGGCCCTTCCAAGGATCCAAAATCAGGAAACAAATGAACTCACAAATTCTTATCAGTAGCAACTTGGACCCCACAAATACACTTATGAATAAAATAAAAATATGACGATTACTTTAAAATCTAAAATGTAAATGCATCTCTATTAAATGTAATTATTTTCAATCTAAAATGTAACACATTAATAGAAAGTGAGACTTAAAATGGCTATTGAAGGTCACTTGTTTTTTAATGCCCTGTGGAATATTCCTGCCATTTCTTGCATGGGGAGTGAGCATGGCTGCCCTCTTCCACAGCAATTCCTACTTCCCTGAAAAATTATTCAAGTGTGGCATCAATAGCAGATTGAACCTATCAGCAACTCACTCTAAATTTTCTTGTCTAAATGCAGCTCAAGCTCCTCCAGCAGCCGCATCAAACTATTGATGCATATTGAATTTAAAAATCAGCTAAAAGCACTAAACTGATTTTCGTGTACTGCTGTTAGTGTACTCCCTGCAGTGCATATTTACACAGCTGGATCACTTTTTTGGGTGGGGGTTTGAGAATCCTAGTGCAATACCTTATGATTAAAAATGTGTCTTGTTGGATTCAGCCTGTCAAGAGACTAGTCAAAAATGACACCCGGTTTTCTGACTTTGGTAACTGGGCAGTGCAGTTCATAGAGATAGGAAACTCAGGCAGGAGATCAGCTGTAGAGTGAAAGAACTGAGTTTATTTTGAATGTGTCATGCTTCAATTTCCTGTGCAAACCCAAACGGAGAAGTCTGGGACTCATATATAGCTCTAGGGATCACTAGCTAAATTGGCAAGAATTTAAGCAACAGCCATAGTGAAATCATCCAGAGGATCAAATGTTTGGGAATACTAGCATTTAGGTTATAGCTTGTACAGGTATACGGAAATGAGACTGTAAAGTTTGCAAGGAGCAGTAAGAAAGAGGAAAAATTCTGTAGAATTGTGGAGCAAGAGTATTTCAAGAACTAATCAAAGAGTAATCAGTTGTGTCAAATGCTACAAAGGGAAGAGACTTTAAATACTATGGTCTGTGCAGTCTGTGCCTACATAATTTCCCTGATCTCTCTGATTATCAAGGGAAGAAATGGTCTGATAGGACTTTTCTTGGTGACTTCATGGTGGCTTCAAAGGACCATTGTTTTCTTTAATAAGAGCTTATTAACTTTTTTTATAACCCCTTCTCAATGCATGCACAACTCTGAACACATATCCATTTGTCTATAAAGGATCCATTTTTTTTTCCTAATTGGCTGTTGGAATGACATTTCCCTGTTCTAACCCTTTGGTATATTTTCTCAATAATCAACAGGCTTGTTGAGCAATCTCATCTGTAAAATCTCTCAGAACCCTAGTGTGTGATGCCTCTGGATCAGGATCTGTACATTTATTTAGAGGAAAGAAGTGTGCTCTTAAAATGTGTTCACATATCTTGGGCTTCTATTCCCCCCTCTGAATAGTTATTCTACCATTTTTATAAAAAGGTATTACCTTCCATTAAAGGACAAAGGCAAAATAGTTTGACTTTTAAAAATAACTATTGCCTTCATGGTAATTTAGTTAATTTGTCAGTTGAGTAATGCCATTGGGTTTCAAAATTCTAAAGCAAGATATTTTCAAGTTCATTCCTAATAGCCTGCAAAGAACTTTTGGTACCCATGTTCTATTAGCTATACCAAGGATGTATGCCTAATTCTCTTCAAATTACATTGCAACTTTACTGCATCATATCTTCTGACAGCAGATTTTTATTTATGATCTTGCTTAATGCAATTAAATCTTTCAGCATCCTCATAAATTATAAAATGTGTGGCATTGCCTTTGCTGGTTCAGCCGGAAGTAGAACTATGAAGCATTTTAATGATAAATATGAACGGTACTACAGTTAGAAATGCCTTAATCTTAGAATAGGAAATGCTAGAGCAGATTGCACCTCTACCTAGAAGTCTAAAGAAACAACAACCCTATATCAAGTTGGATTTGTATAGTAATACAGAACTGACAGATGTGAACAAGAAGAGAGCCTGTAGCTTTCTTGCCAGTTCCTTCTGGCTCTTAGCAGGAAACTGTAGTTGCCCCTTCTGAGAACTCACTCTCTATTTCATACCCCTCTGCAGGTGCCAGAAAAACTGTCTCTTCATGCTAGAGTTTTCTTCCATTTCAGGGGTCTAAAGTCCCATTTCTGGTTTCTCCTATTTTTAACTTTGGCTTTGATAAAATCCCCAAGATCCTTCCCCACTGCTTACCAATATCTACTCATCACTTCCTCCCTCTCCCTTTCCTCCTCCCTTACATACGTTTGTCTGGGAAAATCATCACAAAAAGATCCAGCTGGATGATTCATCCTTCAGTCATACAACTCTTTTCAGAGGCACAGATCTTTTGAAAGCTGATGGGGACATCTTTCTCACAGAAGTTCAGGAGTTAATCCTCAACCAAACTTAACTAATTCAGAAGTACTTTTTTTTTTTTCAAAAAATTGTAGGAAAATAGGGAACACAATATATGTATATATATATCACTCTATTGAAAACTCCAGAGCTCCTTCTGCTCTCCAAGCAGATGGAGATCCCACTTTATCAAAGGTTTTGTCTGTTGGCTCTTTTCATGAGACTGGTACTGCTGACTCTTGAAGAGTGAAAAGGAGAAAAGGTAAGGATTTTGCTGATTCACAGCTTTCTGGTATTTCTGCTGCTCTGGGTCTTTTTAAAGGGTTCATATTTTGTTTAGTTTCATTTAGTTAGTCCCAAATGTAATAGATTTTTAGTCTCTGAAGTTTAATGTACCATTCTCAGATGACTAATTCTTTGAGAGTAATTTTCAGGATCTTGAATGATAAAATGCCTCTCTCTCTTGATGGCACCAAATCCCAGAAAATCTAAAAGAATTGAAAAAGAGATACACATCATTACAGATTCTGTGAAAGATTAAAAAAAGAAGCCTTTAAATTATGCTCAGTAGGAAATTTAAAGTGTTTTAAAATTAATCACAGAAGATTGTTTAAAGCCTTCAGAATTTTACAAATCAAATAAGAACTAAATGTTACACAGGTGTTAAAGGATTCACAATTCTAACTTTTAATATTTTAAGGAAGAAGTTCTCAGGCCAACTGTTATGTAAAAACATTCACAACAACTAATATTTCTGGTCATTAAAGATCAAAACTATTTTATATAAAATTGTCTTAAAAGTATTTCTGATTTTGACCTTGGATCATTCTGTATAATAATAATAAAGCCAGGTTGCATCTGTACAGCATTTTTAAAAGGCTTTCTTTTCTTTTTTTTCATTTGCTACTTACATATATACTGTGACTAGGTGCAGATGAGGAAATGAAAACAGAGAGGTTATGTGACTTTGCTTAAGGTCACACAACAAATTCATAATATAGCAAGTTAAAAATTCTTACTGTTTGATTGTTCACAGCTTTTCTCTCCCTATCTCTTAAAAAGAGGAATATACCTCTTAGTCTCTTCCTTTCTCTCTAAAAGGAAGGTCCAGCCTTGCCAAATAAGCTTTTAGGCTTTAGCAATGGAGAATCAGCAGTGAAGGAAGAAAGAACAACTGTACCTGGTATCTAGGGCTGAAGGATGGTGGAGATTTTCATAGAGTGGAGGAAGTGAGAGGAAATAGGTGTGAGAATAGCTGAGATGTAAGAAAAGTGTATAGGAGAGAAAGAAACAAAGAGAATTTTAAGGTGCATTTCTGGAGATTGTCCTCTTCATAAGTCTCAGGAGATACAAAGAAGAAATAAATCATTGTAAAGTTGCTCTTGATTGAATGGACTGTGTTCCATATGCCCTTAACATTACTCCAAAACTATGCCATGTGGATCTATGTCTTCAAAAGCTTTTAAGTGATATATCTTTGACCATCACACTGTTTCATTCCATTTTATCAAAATAACTTTATATCATGTAATTCAGTGTTAATGCAGGAAATCCTTAGTATTCTTTACTGCCACAATACAATGACATAGTTTATATGAGGGTGACTAATTAATTAGAAGTCCAGTGGGAGGGGATGAGAGACAGATTGGGAAGAAAGGAAGAGTAAACTCATACTTGATGTTTTAGTATATATGAACAATCCAACAATACTTATCAGACACCAATAATAAATTGATTTATGAAGACTACTATTGGTTACTAATCAATTAATTACAGCATTTTTTATGTACTCTACTAATTTTTTAAGTAACCAAATAAATATGATACTTGCCTTTAGGAGTTTCATGTTGAAAGAGAAGGAGGTGAAGAGAGGCACACACATATATGTATCATAATTCAATATAATGTACTTTTTAGTGGAAGAATATGTGTGTGTGTGTGTTTGTGTGTACTATAGGAGTTCAAAACACAGAGAACTAAATAAAATGAAGGAGGGATTCATCAATGAAGTATGGGCTGGGACTTCACAGTTAAGTAGATAAGAAAATGATGGGAAAAGCATACTAGATAAAATAAAGACTCTGCACACCTATGATGGCATGGTGCATTCTTAAAAAATTGTATACAACTCCAGAGTATATACGTTCTGGAGAAGGATGGTAAAAGAAGGATAGTGTTAATAATTTGCAAGCTATAAGGTTGGTAAGGTGGGTTGAGACCAGATTGAGAAGAGTTGCAGCATTTTGTGAGTATATGCACATGTACATTTTCCTAAGAAAGGATTCATAGCTTCCATAAATTCTCAAAGATCTTGTGAACACCCAAAAAGTTTAAACATCACTGCTAAAGGAAAAGGAGAGCATATATATTCATTTTTAACATGTATATTTGTAAACTGTTTGTATCAGTGTATATTCCATAAATGTATTTTCAGATATATTTTCCCACAACATAATTTAAATCCTGCCTAGAATATGCATACATAGACACGTATATGTGTCATAGTTTATTCAGTCTCTTAACATTGAAAGTTATTATTCCCATTGTTCTATAAATAGAAACATTGACTGTGATGAAAATTCTTATAGCTAAAACCTTTGCAACATTTGCAATAATTTATTTAGGATAAACT
>JAVSCE010006302.1:0-102071 GCA_032199065.1 Smutsia gigantea | reverse complement strand
GGGATGGGTTGGGGATGGGGATGGGATGGAGATGGGATGGGATGGGGGTGAGGATGGGGATGGGGGTGGGGATGGATGGGATGGGGATGGGGATGGGGATGGGATGGGATGGGGGTGAGGATGGGGATGGGGATGGGATGGGATGGGGATGGGGATGGGGATGGGGATGGGATGGGAATGGGATAGGAATGGGGATGGGGATGGGGATGGGATGGGATGGGATGGGGATGGGATGGGTTGGGGATGGAGATGGGATGGGATGGGGATGGGATGGGGGTGAGGATGGGGATGGTGGTGATCATGGTGACGGTAATTCTGGGGATGAAGATGGCTGTGGTGAGGATGGTAATGACAGTGAGGCTAATAATGATGATGACCTTTCTCACCCCAATGGTAGATGCTACAGTGTAGAGGTCCCACTATGCAATCGTTAAAATCCTACATCTGGATCCAGCTGCTGAGTTCAAATCCTGCATCTGTTATGTACCAGCCTTGTGACTTTGTACCTTTTCTTTGATCTGTCTGGGCCTCTATTTCCCTAACTGTAACCTGGGGACAATAGCAGTTCTGGCCTCATAGGTTGGGGTGAGGCTTAAATGAATCAGGTCATACTCTGGTATGGCATGTGGTAGTTGCCATTATATTTTACTATCATAGATATAAGAATTTTCCCAAAAAATTCATCAAAGTTTAAAGCTTTCTGTTTCAAAGGACTCCATCAAGAAAGTAAAAAAACAGCACAAAGAAAAGGATAAAAATTTTGCAAAGCATATATATACCAAAAGAGCTGGAGCCAGACTATATAAGGAACTCTTACAACTCAAAAATAAAACAAACAACCCATAAAAACACATCGAAGGATTCAGTGGGCATTTTTCCAAAGAAGATACACAAATAGCTGACACATACACAAAAGACGCTCAACATTGTTAGTCATGAGGGAGATGCCACTCAGACCACAATGAGACACCTCTTCACACTGGCCAGGTTGGGTAGGATCCAAAGGACAGTTAATAACATGTGCTGGTAAGAATGTGGAGGAATTAGAAGCCTCAGAAACTGCTGACCACTTTTGTAAAAAGTCTGACAGTTCCTCACACACAGAGCTGCTATACGGCACAGCAACCCAGCTCCGAGATACATACCCAAGGGAACCGAAAACTTACGTCTGCACAAAAGCTTGTACATGATGCTCAGAGCAGCATTATTCAAATAGCCAAAAAGTGGAAATAACCCATAGGTCCATAAATTGTCCATAAATGGACAAACAAAATGGTGTATCTATGCAACAGAATATTATTTGGTCATAAAAAGAATGAAGTACTGACACCTGCTACGACATGGATGAACCTTGAAAACATGACGGTAAGTGGTATAAACCAGACACTACAGGCCACATAATGTGTGATTCCATTTATGTGAAATGTCCAGAATTGGAAAATCCACAGGGACAGAAACCACCAGGGCTCAGGGGAGAGACAGATGGAGAATGCTGCTGGGTGCTGGGCCGCTGTTAGGGCCACGAAAGCATTCCAGACTTAGACAGGGGTGAGGGTTCCCTAAGTCTGAATACACTAAAAACCACTGGGTTACATGCTCTAAAATGGGAGAATTTTATGATATGTGGGCCCTACCTCAGTCAAGCTGTTATTTAAGAAAAAGAATCTCCCAATTAATGTTGACAGATTAACTGGGAAAATTTTTTCTCAAGTGTGAAGTGAGGGGTCAAGGAGATTCCGTGCTGCTGAAGGCCCCCCTTGGCCTTGAACCCCAGCTGGCCGGCTTCGTGGTGCTCTCCCTGCTGCCCATGCTCCTGGGCTGGCCATTCCCTGCAGAGTTTCCTCTTGGGGCTCTGATGCCAGGGACCAAAGGCACAGCGGACGGGGAGGGAAGTGGAGAGGAGTGTCCTTCCGTGGCCAAGACCCTAACCCCACAGTGCCTCCCTGCCCCTGAATCTTAAGGAACATCCCCTAGGCAGCAGCAAATCCTGGTTAGCACAGCTTAGCAGAGGAAAAAGCACCTGAAAAGTTCTCTCTATAAGGTTTTTCTTCTCCCCAGCCCCCACCCCACCCCACATGGTCCTGCATGTCCAAACTTCCCTGTCTCCCTTTCTCAAACCTGTGCCTCTCCCAGTGTTCCCTGCTGCCCCCCATCCTGCCAAGAGCTTCCCTCCCTGTCCCCACAGCCCTGGTGCCTCCCCTGGTCAGAGCTCCTCCCACTGCCTACGCTGAGCACACTGCGAGCCACTCTGCACCCTGCTGGCTTTGCCCAGTGTGAGTTCCTGTGTCAGTCAGTGCTCGGGTTCAGAACAGATGAACGGCTGAGCCTCCCTGTACTGTGGTGCAGGGTGTGCACTGCTCACAAGTGCGTAGCCACGGGGATGGGTCAAGACAGAAATCCAGCTCCCTCTCTGCTCACTGCTCCCCAGTCTCAAGAGCCCAGAACTGCATCTTCCCAGAGGGCAAGCCCTTTTGTAATTCTCACATAAGTCCCCTGCCGAAGAGCTGCCACCCTGGAGGGATGGAGGGAAGGATGGAGGGGAACGTGAGCCATTTTAATTGCTCAGAATCAGTGTTCACAAACATTTTGAAATGTGCTGACTGGAGCAACCCCTCACCATTGAAAGGGGCGGATGTGTATTAAGCATAGTAGACTAAGTTACGCAGCAATAATGAACAAAATTTAAGGTAGGATAACTAACACAATGAAGGTTTATTTCTTGCTCACGCTTCATGTCTCATGGGGACATGCTGCCCACATGGTCATCGAGGGACGCAGGCTAATGGAGGCTGCACCGTCTGGCACACGCAGGCTCCTTGGCCACCGGTGCAAGGGAGGAGACTGGCACATGGTCCCGAGCTTGTCCCTGCCCACTTCTGTGCACTCCCTATTGGCCAGGGCTGTCACCTGCCTACCCCACTGCACAGCTCAGAAGAGAGGCCTTCTATGTCCCTGTGGGAGAGAAAGACCAGATACTGAGACTATCAGTCATGTCCACACAGGTGTCTGCTGACGCTGGAGGCTCCACAGACCTGCCGCAGCACCTCAGAACTGGACCCTGGTCCACAGAAGTGGTTCTCAAAGATAAAGGACCTCGGAATCCCCAGGAACTTGTCAGCAAGCAGGTTTCCACCCAGGTCTGAAGCAGGAGGTCTAGGCTGGGGAGTCTGGGCTTAACAAACTCCTGGGGACTCCAGGGAAGGGCTGGGGGGGAGCCGAGGTGGGGAGGGGGGTTGTCCGGGGCTCTCCCTTGGGTGGCGCTGACCCACACAGGGTGAGGTGTGAACTGCAGGGCATCGCATCCTAAGCAGGCCCCTCACACAGCCCTGCCCACACCCCACACCCCACACGGGGCATCAGCCCATGCACGGAGCTCTCTCTGGGCCTGTGACATCCCCTCGCATGTGTCAGAAATCCCTTCCCACCCCTTTCCTATTCTTCATAGTCTCCCCCTTCAGGCTCAGCTAAGGTGTCACCACCTGCAAGCAGTCTTCCCCGATCCCCTGGCTGGAGCCTTTCCTTCAAATTCCAACATTTCACTGTCTCTGCCCTTTGCCTTAGTCCGTGTTTTAGTCAGTGGTCACTGGCAGGTGCCTGCCATGGGCAGGTGCAGCTAAGAGCCCAGTGTGTGTAAAGTGACGTGGACACAGGAATGGACAGGACTCAGTCCCTACCTTAAAGTGCCGGGCCTAGGACACTCAGTGTGCTGGCAACATTGGATATCCCTGCCTTACAATTCCCATGGCCACATCAAAGGCTCTGAGAAGTCCTGCAGTTTAAAAAAAAAGCTGTTGAGTTTTACTTGACCCGATCTCTCCCAAGAGTATCTGACCACAGCATCCATGACTTGACAATCACCTGTTCACACCATGAAGCATTAGATGCGCCTGGGAACGTGGCTGGGGGAGGCCAGGAGAAGCATGTCTGTAATGGCTGCTTCTGGAATGGGAGCCCCCAGCAGGCAGGAGCCATCAGGCCTCCCTGCCAGGTCCTGCACAGCTCCTGTTCTGAGAGGTGCTGCAGGACCGAAGGCGCAGCGGCCACAGGTGCTGAACACAGGGCCCTGCCAGCCAGCGATGGGGGATGGGGGCTCCTGGTTACAGATGTGGCTCCCAAGGAGCGGGCAGCACCCGCATTTGAACTGGGACCTGCGGGGCCTGCTCTGCTTCTGCCTGCCTGCTCCTTATGCAGTCAGCAATCCTTTATACAGTAAGTGCTTTCTGGACACAAGCACAAAGAAACAGGTTTCAGAAACAGGAGCTAAGTAGGGGGACAGGAAGGCCTTCAGGGAGGTGGAGCGGCTCTAGAGGGGACTAGCGGAGAGGGTGGGCAACGCAGACCCAACCCACAAGGAAGGCGTCCCTCTCACCCAGAGTTCACGGTCCCTGGAGCAGCCATGGTAGCCAGGTCCAGCGGGGCAGCCCCAGCCGTGGTGACACAGCAGGCTGGGACACGGATGGCGGGGCGGGTAGCCCAGGAACTGAGTGTTCATCAGTTATTAGATGTCAGTGTGTTTTTACACAGTTCTGAGTATGTTTGGAACAACTCGGGCAGGAGAGTCTGCTTTCCAACCGTTTCATGCTATGGGGACACAGACCAAGTTTTCTCAGTGACAAGTAGGCATCGGAACAGAGGTGGGCTGCTAGTAAAGCTCACACCGTGCTCAAAGACTCTCCCCAAATGAAAAATGCCTCTGTTTTTATATTGATCACATGCTGCATAGACAATAATCTTGAACACACTGGATTAAATTATTTATTATTTGTAACCATTTCCTTTTACTTCATTAATGCAGCTACTAGAAAATTTGAACTGCTTATGTGGCTCGCATTATATTTTCTAGGGGGCAGTGTTGCCTTAAAGCCTTAGATATTTTGATAAGAGGAAATGAGAAGTTTGTAGAAATTTTGGGGGGAGAGTTCTTGGATACCCTAGTTGAATGCCCTTGTTTTACAAATGAGGAAAGCTAGGCCCAGAGGGGGACAGTAAGTCTCCTGAGGTCACACAGCATGCTGTGGATATAGCCAGGCCCAGAACTTGGCACTTGCTCCAGACAAGCTTGGAGGGGCCGATTGCTCTGGTGTAAACCTAAACGGCCCCCTGTGACTCCTGCTTTCAGATCTGCCCCCCAGGGACTCAGGTCTGCGGGTCACAAGAACCAGGTAAGATCCCAACAAGTGTGACATCTGACCCTGGTCAGAAGATCACTCTAGGGCGATTCGTTAAGGCAGCAAGGAGATGTCACTAGGGCTTTCCAGGCAGTGCAGCCCAGAAAGGGGCCCGGGGTCCTCACCACCTGGCCATCTGGCTGAACGGCCCACTGCCCCACCTTCCTGGTGAGCAGCAGGAAGGCCTCACTACAAAGAGAAAAATGCTCCCCTCTGCTAAGAGGCAGAGCTCTATTAAACACAGGGTCTCCTGAGCTGCTCACGTTACAGCAGGAGAAATTCCTTTCCTCTGAACAGAACAGCCTGCTGCTTCGGGTGTAGAGGCCTGGTGTCTAGAGGCATGGTGAACTGGGGAGGCACCGAGGGTGCCCCCCTCCTTCCTCCGCCTGCTGCCCCATCTTCAGAGCCTCAATTTTGGGACTATAAAATGAGGAGAAGATTTGCAATGATGACACCTTCTCATAAGGTTGGCACAATGGCAGCTGTTGTGGGCTGAACGGTGACCCCAAAATTCATATGATGGAGCCCTGACCCCAGGACCTCAGAACGTGACCTTATCTGGAGAGAGAGTGTACAGAGGTGATCAGGTCAAATGAGGTCCTTAGGGCACGTGGACCCTGATCCAGGATAACTGTATCCCTGTAAGAAGGAGGGACTTGCATGCAGAGGCAGACACGCGCGGAGGAAGATGTGCAGACACAGGAAAGAGCTTGGCAACACCAGAAGCCACCGGGGGCAGGGAAGAATTCTCCGTTGCAGCCTTCTGAGGGAGCCCCACCTCGCACCACCTGACATAGACTGCAGGCCTCCAGAGCTGCGAGGGAATGGTTCGGGCGTTTCGAGCCCCCCTCCGTGTGTGGTGGTCTGTGACACCAGCCCCAGGACACCAATACAGCAGCTCTGACCCATGAGGCCCAATTCAACTTCCACTAGGGCCATTTCTGGCCCCACCCCACCATTGGTTTCTCCAGCTCCCCACTTTCCCAGCCCCTACCCTTGCTGACAGGGGCAGAGGAAATGGGGGACCCCCCGAAAGGGCCCCCCACTGGGTGTCTTCCTGCATGTCTGCTCCCCAGTTGGCTCCAGCACAGTTGAGAATCTGCATCGAGCCAGATGGGTCTCTGGCCAGGCTATGGAAAGCCCACCAGGCCATGCACCGCCCAGACAGCAGAGGTACAGGGCCCTGTCTTCACGTCCCCCACCCGATCCAGGCTTCAGAGAGGCCCTCAAAGGCATGCAGAAGGGGGAGCTTTTAAGTCCTGGGTGACTCTGGAGGGCAAAGAGGCCAGCAGGACAGCTGAGGGGGGTGTGGTGAGCCCACCAGGCCGAGGTTTCCCTGTTCTTGCCCTTTGGTGCCTCATGAGCATCTGGTGTGGCCCAGGGACCCTCTTGGAACACAGGCACACACCAGGGTCCCTCAGTGCTGGGCAGTTTGCAGGCCCCCTGAAACCCATGCTTGGCTCTGTGAGGCCCCATGGGCTCAGGGTAAATCCCCAGGAAGAGCAAGAGGAGTCCAGGGCCCCATGGCCATCTCAGCTGCTGGCTGCTGTGTGCCCTTGAGTGAGTCTCTGGGCCTCTCTGAGCCTGTGTTTCTCCACCTTAAAACAAGGAGGCTGAACCCCCACTCCCCATGTCCAAAGAGCTCCCCCTGTTTCTCGGTGGGGCAGATGCCACTGGCATTCTGAGCCGATAATTCTTCCCGCCCGCAGTGCCGTCAGGCCCCGTGGGGGCACACACATTCCTCTGCTCACTTCCTGAGGCCAGGCCAGTGGTCCTGAACACAGGCTGGGCAGGCCCTCGGACTCATGCTCCATCTCAAGGCAGACAAACAGGAAGCATGTTCCTCTGAAGTCCTTGGAGACAGACAGGATCCTTAAACTAAGTCGGTTCTCTGGCTGGGTGTCACCTCTCCGTGGGCACTGAGAGGTGGGAGCTCCCTCGGGGCCCATCTCTCCCGACTCTGGGGGGCTGTGGGCAAGGCAGACAGAGTATTGGCCGTGCATTTCTCCACAATCACTCACGTATTTTGGGTAACAGGCCTCAGGTTAAGCCGATTGAATGGCAATTTGCAGTAAAATTCACAGATAGGTTTAGCCAACAGACATGGCTGCCTGGGAGGAGTTCAACACGCAGAACCGTGGAGACCCAGGTCCTGGGCCCGAGCATCTGCTCCACTGCACGTGGTCAAGGGGCAGCTGTGACAGCCCTGGCTTCCCCGTCCTGCACACCTTCCATGCCCCACATGGTGGAGAAGTGCCCACACAGCATTATCTGATCCCCTCAGCCCCCAAGGTGGCAACAGCTGAGGAAGTGGCAGCTCGGAGAGGGCAAGGGCCTTGCCCGAAGCCCCACAGGGAGCGGGGAGCTGGAGCTCATCCAAGACCATCTGATATGCCCAGGCCTCCTGCCCTGCACCACCCTGCCTCGCAGGAAACTGCCTTCCCCTTGGCCAGGCCTGGGGAGCTGCTGGCTGGGCAGTGGCTGGGGGAGAACCAGGGGAGATTTGTTCCACCCGAAGGTATTTTGAAAGTCTTGGTCTTGTTGCTGATTTATGGCCATAGCTTACAATTTTCTCTGCAAGCCCTTCTAGTCGCCTCTCCGTACCTGCTCCCCACTCTGCTTTGGTAACAAAACTTCCCTTGGAAGATAAGGGTAAAGGTTCTGCCAAAGACATAAAGCAGAAGTCAGTGAAAGGGGCCTCTGCACATCCCTAAGAGCTGGGAGGAGGCCCCTTTGCCTTTTTCCCTTCCCTTTCTTCCAGAATAGAGCAGAGATGTGAGGACTGGAGCTTCAGCAGCTGTCTTGTGACCCAGAGGATGGAACCCATGTATTAGGACAGCAAAAAAGAAAGACAGAAGAAGACCCTGGGTCCCTGGACTTGTTTTACTCTGTTGTGGCCAGTACTCTGTGATCAGCAGCTAAATGAAGATGCTAACTGGCCAAGCTTAGAAAGGCCTCCTGTGTTAGTTAAGATATGGAATTGGTTTCCCAAGTAGAAATCAAGTCACAGTGGCTTTACAAAGACAGAAGATCTTATCCCTCACCTAAAAATGCAAGCTGGTATATGGTCCAGAGGGTGAGGCATCTCTGTCTGGACCAGGTTCCTTCTGTCTGAGGCTCTACTTTGCTCCAAATATTATATCCTCACCTGAGCACTATAACCCCATCCCAAGCAGCCAGGAAGGGGAGAGAAGGGTGCTGAGGGCCCCCCGCCTGCCTGTAAGACAAAGGTGTGCACATAGCACCTGTCATGACCACAGCCAGAACCTCACTAGGTGACCCACTGAGAGCTGCAAGGGAGGCTGGGAGATGTGGTCTTTAGCTGTGTTGTCATCAAAAACTCAAAAGGGATTCCATGGCTAAAAAGTAGAAGGGGACAAGACCAGATGAAAACTAAAGAGCATTTTCAGTCTTTTTATGCTTTTTATTTTGTGTTTACATCCTTAATTAATTTGAGATGAACACAGGTATATGCTGTGAGCCGACCTTGTGACCCCTCCCTCCCACCTGACCCCTAACCTGGGGGAGCAACAGCCCCCCCACCCCATACTGTCCCCTCCCCCTGCACTGACCCCACCTTCGGTGGGTCCTGGGGACCTGGACATGATGCACACACATCCCTCCCTCCGGGCGCCCACCGTCTTGCCAGGAAAAGGGTAGCAGGTGGACTCCTGCCATGCAGCGTGCAAAGTACTGTGTCCTTGCTCTGCATGTGATGGCTGGTCACAGGACCCGTCTGCCACCCGCAGGACCAGCGTCTGAAATGGGGCCTGCATCTGGGGAACCCTGACTGGGTTGAAGAGCCAAGGCTCATGGACGCTGCTCAAATTCACCTCCATTCATACTATTCGAGGGCTGGGGTGTCCTGTTTTTTATGTGGAGGGAAGATGCTAGAGTTCCCAGGGCAGCCCACACACCCAAGGTGGCTAGTGTCATGGGTCATCTTGGCTGGTTGTTCAAACTTCAGTCTAGATGTCACCATGAAGGTGTCTTAAGATGGGATTAGCATTCATATCGTGGACTTCGAGTGAAGCACATGAGCCTCCATAATGCGGGTGAGCCTCATCCCATCAGTTGAAGGTCTTAAGTGCAAAGACTACGGTTTCTCAAAGCAGAAGGAATTCTCCTCAAGACTGCACCATAGAAACCCTGCCTGGGGTTCCAGCCTGCTGCCCTGCAGAATTTGGGCTCAACACTGCCACATCGATTCTTGCCTGAATTCCCAGCGTACTGGCCCACCTAACAGATTTCAGACTTATCAGCCCCCACAATCCCATGGGCCAGTTTCTTTAAATAAGTCTGTCTCTTAAAATAAATCTCTCTCTCTCTCCATATATATATATATGCATATACACATACATTCTGTTCCTCGGGAGAACCCTGACTAAAACCTACAAACGATATGAAGAAAATAAAAATCTTTTCCTATTAAGTTAAAAAACATGGAGTATAAGGTCACAAAAATAATTCCAGCATGACCCAGCAACCTTCAAACTTATTTTGTAGATACAGCCATGACAAGAAATGCCATTTCACATCCTGAGATAAATCTACAAATATGGGACTGTAAAGAACAACTTCCACAAGCAATACTAACCCTAATAGGTAAGGAGCCCTGGATCCTTTCTCCCAGGCATCTACCTGTACTGTGCATAGTACCTACATGTGCCAAACAATGAGTCTCTACGGACACCAGGTAAGCTGGGAGAAGCCCCCCATGGGCTTTCCCACTGCCCTGTAGCCCTTCTTGGTGTAGATGTACTTGCTGGTCTCCTCTGGCTCGTCACAAATGGAAGAACCAACATTAGGGATTTGCTTTACAGATTTGGATTCGTTCCCCAGCTGACTAGTCATACGGGGGCTCGCCCATATCACAGGGGTGATGTGAGGATTAAATCTCCATCTCATTCACTATTCATTCCCCAACTGTTGATTAAGCGCCTGTCAGGGGAAGCCTTGGAGCTGCCTGCAGGGATGGCAGGGCCTGATCCCTGCCCCAAAGAGCACTATTTCTGGCACAAAGAGCTCAGTCTCATAATGGAGTCAGATAAGAAACAGCAAACCATGGGGTGAGAGGATCCATGGCTGTCAGGGTGTGGGGAAGGGGTCACCTAGCTGAGCCGGGGGTGGAACGGTGCCAGGGCAGGCTGGCTGCACAGTGAACCCCCTGTCAAAGGAATCCAGTTGGGGATAGGGATTTTTGTGTTACCTGGCACCCTCATTAACCAAGGTTTCCCAGGGAGGCTAGTCTAGTACAGAATTCACTCTTGGAACTCCTCTGCCCCAGCCGGGATCCTCGGAATCCAGAATCTGTGCTTAGCAAACCCATTTGCTTCTCTCTGGGTGTGAACCAGCATGGAACGTGTCCCAGAAGTCGCAGAGGAAGGCTCAAAAGCCTTTGGGAATGTTACCCGGGGAAGGGTGCCCCCAGCCCCTCCCAAATGCCCCTGTGGGGAGGCGCAAGGTCCTGGAGGACAGGGGAGCCGGGAATGCGGAGCTGCAGAAAGCCTTAGGGGTCAGCGGCTTCTGAAAGGGGTCTCCAGGCAGACTGGGAACAGAGGGGTCTCATTAGAAGCCCTAGCCTGCGCCCCACCTCCCCAGCCTCCCACCTGATGGGGTGAGGTCTCTGGGAGTTTGGGCACAGATGAATGGCAGGTACAGAGAAAACCAAGGAGAAAACTAAAGATGAGGAAAAAATGTGACCCCAACTCATGCCCAGCACGGAGGGCGTTTATGGGATGGCGGCCCTGTGAACTCCGGGGACCATCTAGGCACAGCGGGCCAGAGGACTGCATTTGGAGGAGGGGGAGGAAGGGGCCAGAGTGTGAGCACCCCTTGTGAGCGAGCTGACTTCCCATCCTCCAGAGCTGACTTCCCATCCTCCAGACCGGCCATGGATTCCTTGGAAAAAAGAAAATAGAAAAAGGAAAATCAAGCAATAGTATAAGCCTGCTGGTAGAAATATGTGCAGGGAGGAGTAGAGAGCTGGCAGCTTAGACAGCCAGACTGTCTGGCGGGGGCCGGGCGGGGAACCCTTCCTAGTTGTTTTTAGTCTCTTTGTGGAAAGAGAGGACATTTTGAATTGTGTGCATGAACAACAGTTTTGCCAAATTTAAAAAATAATAATAATGACGGGAAGAGGGGGCAGAAGGAAAAGACAGTGGCACTCTCAATTTAAATCTTCCAGACATTCAGGTGGAAATTTTCCTTTCTTAAAAAAAGGATTTGAGTGGCGGCCACACAGGTGTGTGCATTTGCCAAACCTCATTGAATTGTCCTCCTGAGATTTGCGCCCTTCTCCGTAGGTAAGTTTGTCTCCATTTTTAAGGAGGAGGGGACACCGTCCTCCCCCAGGTTACCAGGTTATACAGTCGACTTTGGCATCGTGCCAATGCATTGCCTATTTGTAAAAAAAATAATAATGAAAAAAACAAATTATTGAAAATTCTGGCTATCTCCAGGTAGTCGTATTTGTGGTGGCTTTTTACGCCTCTGTTATTTTCTGCATTTTCTTCAGCGAACAGCGCTTCCTGCTGAAATTAGATGCGGTCCAGCCGAGGCGCCCGCCGCGGGGCCCGGGCCTGCCCATCGGCGTCCACCCCGTCACAGGCCGAGGAGGGAGCGCCGGGCGGAGCGGAGCGCTGCCTCCTCCTCCCCTGCCCGGCTTGCTCGGCAGGCGCCCAGCTCTGCGAGTCGCTCTGCGCCTGGGCCGGTTCCGCTCCGAGAGGCCGCCGGGCTGGAGCCCATCCCGGGCCGCGAGGCGCCGGGCTCCCTCAGCTTC
Source organism: Smutsia gigantea (assembly GCA_032199065.1). NCBI lineage: Eukaryota > Metazoa > Chordata > Mammalia > Pholidota > Manidae > Smutsia > Smutsia gigantea. Next base: position 90,122 of record JAVSCE010006302.1, on the reverse strand, counting down.
TGGATCCGCCAGCGGTTCTGCCGGGTCCAGGTCTGGAGGGTCAACGCTCTGACTTCGGACGTCTCCGGTCGGCTCTGTCCCAGTTTTGCATTTTACGCCCCAGGAAGCCCCAAGTCGCCGCGGGCCCCAAACCACCGCAGCCCCTGTCCCGACCGAGCTTTCTCCGGGACCGCGGGAAACGCGCTCCTCCAGCCGCGTCTACACGGGCAGTGCAGCTGCGAGCGCGAGGGCTGCGGGCGCGCTGGGGCCGCGTGGTGGGCGGAGGAGGGGTGAGCACGGAGGGGCGGCTTTTAACGAAAAAGAAGTCTAATCATCAGCTAAGCCATTAGGACTAATGCGATGTGCACTAGACGCGGGATCAATGCCGGCCGCGGGGGCTGAGCGTGGAGTGGGGGCCACGGCCAGCCGCCCCTTTGGCGGAGCGAGGCTCGGCCCCCGCCCATTGGGGGGAAATGGATTTTCGTGATTTGAGAAACAAACTCAAACCGAAGTGAGCCAGGCCCGGATGTGCTGACGCGGCGGTTCCGCGGAGCGGGGCCCCGGAGCGGCTCCGGGAAGGGGCGGGAAGCAGAGCTAGGACGGAGAGGCAGGGAGAGGTGAGCGCGAGGAGGAAAGGGCGAGTCAGGGACGGCCGAGGGCTGCGCGCGGAGACCAGGGCAGAAGGAGCCGGCCCGCGCGGCTGGCGGCGCCCCGGGCCTCCCTGCGTCCGGCCCGGCGCCGACCAGCCCCGAGAGGCCGGGCCTACGCAGGATGCGGGCGCTCTGGCAGGGACGCACTGTGAGCTCACCAGCTCACCCCGCGGGGTCGAGGCTCCCTCCCGGTGGCTGGGAGAAGTCGGCACGGCCATCCTCTCCGCACCCCCACACTCCAGTCCCCTGGCTGCATTAAGGGCAGTGAGGCCCAACCTCTGTTTGTCTGGGGCCCTGGGGCCAGTCCCGAGTTTGCCTCTCTGCCACGCCCTGGGAGAGAATCAGACTTTGAGAAAGTGTCCTGGGACATCCCCCGGGTCGGTGGGAGATCACAGAGGACCGTTTCTGCGGGGGCCTCCCATTTCCTGCCCCCTTCCATACTCAGGGGTCCCTGCCACACCTGGCACCTTGTGGGGTGCTCCGTCTAGCCCTAGACTAAACCATCGCTGAGTTCAGGAGCAGAGGGAAGAGGGGGTGGCTCGCTGCCCCCCTCTGAGTAGCCTGTCTCTACCTTTCTTGGGGCCACAATGGTTTATCTGTAAAATGGGCACAGGACATAAGACTAGGGCTGGCAAGGGTCCCTTCATGGGGCTGGGGGTTGCTGGAGAGGTAGCTCAGCGCTGTCACCTCTCCCCTTCATGGGATGGAGTATATTGAGGAGTATTCAAACCATTTGAATCATCTCGAATCCTGTGGGCTCCACCTCTCCAGTTCAGCAGCTGACCAGGCTGCCCGGCAGGAGCCTGGGCCCACACAAGTCCCTGATGGCTTGGGGCATCCCTCTCAGACCCCACTAAGGCTGAGTGGGTACCACCATCCTCCAGGGTCTTAGAAAATTCCAAGGAAGACCCTGGGCAATGTGCACCCTCTGAGGTCCAGCCCCCGAGATCCCCTATGTGGGGGATCCAGGGAGGGAAAGGAGGTCTGACTAGAAGAGGAGATGAAGCCTGAGGGACTGAGGGAGCCACACGGAACTGAGGAGCTGTCCACCCACCCAGTCCTCTCCTGTCCCAACCAGGGGACAGCTCTCCACACTCCACCAGCCTGTGGGTTGAGTCCTGGTTCTGGTCAGGGCTGAGACGCAGCGGCTGAGCTTTCAACATGCCGGGCCCGGTGTCACTTCCTCACTAGAAAAAGAGCTAAGTACATACAGCTCTGCCTTCTCCTACACGTGCTCTGTGTCATCTGGAGTTGGACTGGGATCCCAAAATGGGGACATCTCCCCCCCCCAACCAGGTTACTGTAGGGACATCGTGAGACAATTCCAGTAAAGTGCCTGATCAGCTCCGAGCTCAAAGAAAGCCTCAAGGCCATGGCGGTGGGGCTTAGGGCATCCTCCGCTACAGAGCATTCAGGGCGGCAGCCGGCCACACAGCTCTGGACTCTGGGCCAGGGTCTCTGTCTACCTTCTGAATACCGAATTTCCATGGTGGCCGTGTGATTGGGACCGAAGGGCCACAGTCAGCCAAGGTGGGAGTGGGGGCCACAGGGGCATGATCATGCTGGATCTTTGCTGGAGACGCGCAAAGGCAAAAGCATTTATGTGCCTGGGAGAGTGGGAATTGGATCCGCTGGGCAGCCCATGGTGTGGAGGGTACCTTCAGGGTTAGGGGTGCAGCTGTTTGTGGGGGGGCTGTGGGGACAGGGTTCATTGGCTCCCTCAGGTGTGCGAACTGAAGGTGTGGCTGTCCTGGGGCCCCGGGGGGAGCTTGACTGCCTCAAACAGGAGAGGAGGTGACTTGACTGTCGGTGTGCTCCCCAGACCAGGCTGCGACAGGCAGCAGGCTAGGCACAGGCCAACGGAAGGGCCTGAGGGCTCAGCGCCCGGTGCGGTCGCTGCTGAGGGGGTCATGAAAGGTGTGCACAAGCCTCCAGCCTGAGCTCTCGTCACTAGACTTCACTGTCTCCACCGCTGCTACCTACCACTCCACACAGGCGAGCTGAGCTCACAAAGGTGAAGTCACTTTCCCAAAACCACGCAAGCACCAGGGATGGCAGTACGCCGTCCCTCAGTCGTAACCCTGCGCCCAATCCGTCCAGGACATAAAAGGGGGGAGGGCTCCATCCAAGGGCCAGGCAACAGAGTGGGGCGGGCTGCCCTCTCTAGGAGTGGGGACTTGAAGCCAACCCCTGGGTCTCCACCTGCGCGCAACTCCTCCGCTCTAGCCTTCGGGCTTAATGCCGCTTCCTCCCAAAAGTCTTCCGGGAGCGGGTGGGCTGAGGCACTTCCACTCTTCCCGGCCCCAGCCCCCAGCGTGAGCTCCTAGCCCTTGTCAGGGCGTGGTTCGGAAGCTGGACGCGCCCGCCGAGCCCGGCCCGAGGGGAAAAGGACGGGCGGGGGAGAGGGGAGCGGGAAGCGGCGAGGTGAGAACCGGGGGCGGGGCCCGAAGGCCGAGCCAGACTCGGAGACGCCACTGCGACGCCAGGTGAGTCGGGCGGGGGCCGGGAGGGGGCGGAGCCGGAAGGACTGCGGGAGCGGGCGGGGCCGTTCGGCGGGCCGGGGCCGCCAGGGTCTCCAGCGTCTGCGGCCTGCGCACTGATGCCCGGCGGCCCGGTCACGGAGCTGGCGCCACTGCCAGTTACCTCCTTCAAGCTCGGGCAGACCCGGGGGGCGCGCATCCCGGAGAGGGACAAGCCCGGCTCCAGGGCTGCAGCGGGGCCGGCGCGGGGTCCGACGCGACGCGGCGACGCCAAATCTCCAGCCCGACCCGGGCGACCACGGCCTCGGCGGGGCGGCATCGGTGCGCCGCTGCGTCCAGAGTGCACGCTTCCAGCGGCCTAAGTCGAGGAGACGTCTCCGTAAAGACATAAAACCTTTAAAAGGGGACCCCGGTCCCCCGACCCCGACCTAGGCAGATCCGAAGGGGGAGGAGAGGGGAAATGGGACGGAGGGCATCCGCAGTCAGTGGGATCGCGCTCCCCGGCGGAACCCTGAGCGCCGGCGGAGGAGAGCAGAGAAAGAACGGAGAGAGAGAGGGCGGAGGCCGCTGAAGCACAGAATATGAGCGACGACGGAAAGCGCCGCAGCCCAGAGGCACCGCCGTGGTCGTGCACTCAGCAGCCTCCGCCTGGCACCCCTCCAGGGCGTTGGCGAGACCCGGGGAGACTCGCCTTGTACAGATGGAGCCCCAAATACGTGAGGGTCTCCTGCCCAGCGTGGGCCCCTTAACCCCACTTCTGCCGGGGTCTTGGGCCCCGCGGTCGCAGCGATGCCGAGAGCGCCAAGGAAGCTTCAGGAACCAAAGACGGAGGCCGGCCGCTGGCCCAGTCCCCAAGCCTGCCGCGGGGTCGGCGGGCCGCACGGGGGGCAGCTGGACATCGCGTCCGCATCGGTGGCTGCGCTGGGGGCCAGGGCGGCGCCGGCGATCCTGCAGCCCGGGTCGCCGCTGCAGGTCTCTGAGGCTCGGGCGGAGGAGCTGCGGGCGCCGGCGCTCCAGGCGCTGAACGCAGGGGCACAGGGGAGCCGTAGGGAAAGCAGGAGGCGGGGAAGCTGCGTGGAGAGGGAGGGTGGTTTGGGACCGAAACGCGTCCGCAGTGACCTAACAAACCCGCTTTAACGCTCAGGTTCGGAGTAAGCCGGCGAGGTCAGAGCCAGACCGGATGGAACACCCGCGACAAAGCCCGGGGCACAGCGATCGGTCGCCAGGAACACGCACCCTGATGTTTCTCCGCAGTCACTTTTTAAAGCAATTTTATTATGGAGGTTGTCAAATATAAAACAAAGTAGGGGAAGCCTTGAAATGGACCCCCATGTACCCACCCCCCATTCAGCAGTTACCAACTCCAGACCAATCCAGCTTCCCTCTCTCCCTTTCATTTTTACTGCGTAATTAATTTTATTCTTGTTGAGATATTTTCAAGCAAATGCAGACATCTCATCATTTCACCGGTAAATACATCTTTAAGTGTTAAGAAATTTTACAGATTTCACAACAGGCTGTAAGCCACTTCACAATAAATCCACTGCCTGTCCTAACACTTAGGATCAGTTGACTTGTAATGGTGGAAATGCAAACAATGTATTACTGTCTCAGTTTTAGTGCAATTTCCAGATAATAAATAGCAAGCACTATTAATTTTGTAATTAAAAAATAAACAAGACTGGAAGCCAACAACTTTGGAAGTCAAAGAGTGTGCAGCCAGCCCTTCGGTCGTCCTCCAGGCAGGGAAGCAGTGGGCTGTGGTAGTGTTCTTGATTTTCTCTTGGAGCCTTTGTCTCCCGTCCCCATCCCACATTCAGAGCTCAGGGCTGCAGGCCACAGCAGCCCCTTTCCAGTTGACCAGTGAGGGTGTGCCCACCTCGCCTTTTCCGGAGAGGGCGGCACGGCTTCACGGCCAGTCGTGGGGTGGGGCACCCTGGGGACCCAGGTCGGTTCGCCTGGTCAAGTGGGGCACCCTGCGGACCCGGTTCGGTTCGCCTGGTCCAGATGATGCTTCTGTCCGACGGATTTCAGGAGACAGAAACCCCACTTCCCAGCCAGACCCCCCCATAGACAGGCAGCCTAGTGGACACCCAAATGGCCACTGGAGGGGCAGGGAGGCCAAAGGGAATCCTGCATATGATTGGGACTGGCGGAGGGAGAGCTGGACCCTGCTTAAGCATTGGGACTGCGGGGAGGAGCGCCTCCCCTGTAGGGTTGGGCCCCACGGTGGGGCAGCCAACCTCCCTGGCACCACGTGGGGAAAAGGTAGATGACGGCTTCAGTGGCAGAGTGACCTCTCGGGTCCCTGCCCCAGAGTCTCTGACCCTCTCGGAGCCTCAGTTTCCCTTTCCAAGAACTGCCAGATGGAGCTAAATAGCTATGAAGAATGCTTGGGAGAGACACTTACAGACAGAAAAAAGAAAAGGAAGCCCTGGCTCCTGCCTCCTTCCTGATACTCACCTGACCAGCTGGAAACCTATTCTGCCTAACCCAGGTGTCCTATTCCTGGTAGGCTTAGAGCCCAGGCTCCGGGAAACCTCCCCATGCCACCAGGCCAGGCTGGCTCAGAGAGTGGTTGGAAGCCACTGACTGCCCCTAACCTGTGCCTGATGAGGACATGCAGTGCTCTGGCTGGACCTGGAAGGACTGTTGCCAGGTGCCACCATCCCTCACCAGGGCTCTGGATGAGGTGGGCAGCAGTGAGCCTGGGTGATGCCTGCTTTCTCAGCCCAGGGACTGCAGTGGCCCAGGTGGGGCTGTTCAGGCAGGGCCACCAGGGGCGGGGGCAGGAAACGGAGAGCCAGCCGGCTCCTCCCAGCAGACCTGGTTCCATGTGGAGCATGAACCGGGCTGGGAAACACTGCCAGACTGCAACTCCACGTTTGCCCTTGACCCAAGGAAGGGCCAAGCGTTCCTCCCTGGTGTCCTGGAGCTGGGTCCCACCTTCAGAGGTAAGGGGAAGCTCTGGGAGAGGAGCTGATTCTCCAACCTCTCAGAGTTGCTGGGGGGCACTCAGCTCTTGTAGGACCCCAGCAAAGGACTGAGAAGCCTAGAGGGAATGGGTCACTGCCCCAGTCTCACACCTGGGTGGGCCCTAGAAGCTGGCTAAGGTCCCTTGTCAGCTGAGAGTTTACAGATTACAGATCCCCCCCGCCCCCGCCCCAACACACAGGTCTGTCCCAGGGAAACTGAGTCCTGGAGAAGAAAGGGGTCTTGCTTAAAGTCACTGGGGGAGTAGGGCTGGGCCTGTCCTCCTGGGTGTCCACAGCCTGTTGGACCTGTCTGGGGTCAGGGACTCTGCAGCCTGAAGTTCAGGCAGGCAGCCTGCTGGGGGTGCTGGGGTGGGGGAACCGGAACCATTCATCTTCTGCCAGGAGCGGAGCCAATGTGCCGAGATTCCTGGGGATCCATGGCGCTGGAGCTTGGGGCCAGGTATGCCCTCTAAGGGCTTCCACCAGTTCTCTCTGGTTTGTGCTGTCCCAGGTTTGACACTTGGACTCTGAAAAATAACGGGGTCCCGCCCGCTTTCCTTAGCCCAGCTAGCCGAAGCCAGGTTTTAGACCCACTTTCCGCACTCCCCTGTTAGGCCCTGCGTTCCAGGCCTTCCCACATGGACACAGTCTCTAGCTGCACCTCTGGGCAACCTCCACTGCACCCTCTGTCCCAGCCTCAGGAGCTGGAGCCTGGCCTGGCACGGAAGCCGCTCTCCTGCCCAACTTCCTACTGATTGCATTGAAGATACAGCCCTTCTCTCCAAACCTAGCCTGAATGTACACTGGGGAGACCTTTTCTCCCTTTGACGTGGGCTGCAGGCCTAGGCCGGGTGGTGGTGGTTCGCTGTTTCCCACAGTGGGGAGCTGAGGTTCTAGATGCGGTGCCTGTGTGCTCCTCGCCTGTGGCCACGCAGGAGGAGCTCTGAGTGGGGCTCTGGTGCAGACCTAGCCGCCAGGGGTCTCGGCACCAAACCACTCAGCAGCTGCTGTGGTCGCTGCGCCACCTCCGCACCACACCTGCATGGCCATAAATGGTTGAATGAAGCAGTATTATCGTGATAATAACCCCATTAACCTGGGTGTTAATTGTCACATTAGCAGTCTGAGAGTCCCGTGACCACAAGCAGTGCCCAGTAGCACTGATGCTGTGCACCACAGTGTGGGGCTGCCTGGCCGCCACTCCAGTGCTCAGAGGGAAGGGGGCAGAGAGCCCACAGACCCTAAGCTGGCCTGGAGGCCTAAGCGGGGCAACATTCTCTGGAGGACAGGCTGTGATGCGTCCGCTGACTGCATGAGACGCCACAACAGTGACAGAGCAGAGGGCAAGGGTCCCAGATGGAGCCTGAGGCAGGGGCTCGGCCGAGGGGGCCTGATGGAGAGGAGAGTGGGAGGGAGGAGACAAGGAGAGGCAGATCTGTGCTGCCCTTTGAGCGGCTGGGAGGGGTGTCCTGAGCAACCCCGTTGCCCTGCGGCTGCCCGCGGCTGCTGACCAGGAGGCCAGGTCTTTGGAATAACTAGCAGCAAACTTGTTCTATTGGGGATCTAAGTCCCTCCTAGACAAAGATGAGTGAAAACTAGCCTTGTTGTCAAGAAAAGCAGCAGCATGGGGGCAGCTCCCTGCTTCCCAGGGACAGGAGAGCCAGCCGGGGAGGGCAGAAGGGACGGCGAGGTGGCGGCTGTAATGCGCAGTGGGCTGACAGGCTGGGTGGAGAAGGGACACCGCGGGACCTACCAGATGTCCACCTCTTGTGATGCCACTGGAGCTTTCCCGGGCCTGGCCTCGGGGCACAGGGAGCCGAAGGAAGGAGGCGGGCAGGGGATGGTTCCGGGTCAGAGAGTTGGATGGCAGGAGCAGACAGAGGTACCACCCACCCGGGGTGTGTGGGGGGAGGGAGGAGAAGACCTCCAAGGACCTCATCCTGGTGCCACTGCTGAGAACGCCAGGCCAGCTGGAGAGTGGCCCCGTGGCTGCACGCAGCTAGGCTAAAGTCAGGGGATAGATAGGTTTCCATGCAGCTAGATTTGTCACCTTTAGAAGTGACCCTTTAAAGCCCCAAATGACCCCCCCTCAGGCCCTAGAGGCAGAATCAATAAAGGACCCCTCCCCATGCAGCGGCCCCCTCTCCCTTGCAATGGGCCAGCTTGGAGCTGAGAGTAGCCAGGTGGCCACAGTCAGCCAGACCAGCGGCACGAGCTTTCTCTGAGAGCCCATAAACTCTGCCCCGAGGTGGGGCCTTTCCTTGGGTCCGAGTGCTGCAGCTCGCCAGAGCCCACAGAAGGCCCAGGGCCCACCTGACCTTCCTGGGAGTGCCAGTGTTTTGTTTTGGCCAGAAGAAAAAAACACCCGTAGGGTTAGATAGCTCTCAACTCCAGTGCTGTAAGGGACAGGGGACGCTGGGGACCACACAGCCCGCAGCCCTTGTGCCAAGTAAGACAGGCTGCCAAGTTCTGCCTTTACCTGACTCGTGGCATTTGGTTTCTGTGGAGGCCCCAGGACTGCAGACACCAGATACAAAGAATACAAAGGCCCCTCCCCTGCCGCACCCCGCCTCCCCTCCCCCATGGTTCCCTGAGGTCTCCCAGTCCAGGGAAGAGAGGTCTGAGGGTGCAGCCCCAGGTCCCACTCCTCCTCCCACCTGTCCCAGTGGTGAGCACTGGAAAGTGCTCCAGGAAGGAGGGACGCGTAAGAAGGAGCGCCCACCTCCTGCAACCAGAGGAGGGACCCTGCGCCAGTGATCACAGAGCATCAGAAATCGTCCAGAAAATGTCCCTTTTTATTCCATACGCAAATAAGTAGATTCATTAAGAAAAAATCTTCACCAGACCAGAGGCCGCCCGCAGCCAGGAGAGAAACCTCAGTCCGGCCCTGTCTTCGGAAAGGACGGCCGGGCATAAGTGCGCCCTGGCAGGGTGTTTGCCTTCCCCTCCACAGGGACTCTCCCAGGGCTCTCTCTCTGTGTGGCCCACTGTCCAGGCCGCAGGGCTGATCACAGTCCTCTGGCAGCCTGCTGGCCAGGCCCGGTAAGGGACATTCGTGTCGGGGCCAGCCATGTGGGGAGCTGTCACCTCCCGGCCTCTTGGACAGCCTGTAAGTGGTTTGCCTTTGCTGTGGGCCGGGCTGGGCACTGGCTCCCAGAGGGTGGCTGAATCTGCTCCTAGGTTGAGGCCTGCCCCGTGGGGCTGTGGGCTGCATGGCCTACAGTTTCTCTGTGATGCCTCATCCCTGCCAGGGACCCACGCTTGCAGTTGGTTGGGTGAGCCACAGCCCAAGGCGCCCCTGTTACATTCTGGACGAGCTTCCCATAGGGCCTAGGCCCGGCCGGCAGCCTGCACTCCCGAGGGGCAGTAGGAGCTCCCAGCCCTCCCTGCCGGCCCATCCGCGCCACTGCTGCCGTTGCCGTCCGCAAAGGTCCCTAGCGGTCACCGGGAGTGGGCCCAGCGGGCGGAGCTCACACCAGGCCTGGCATCTGCGCCCGCAGAAAGGGCACGGAGGCGGCGGCCGGGAAGGCGGCCAGAGGGTAGGCGAGGGTCCCAGAGAAGCTGAGCAGCGGCGGGGGCGGCGCGGGCGCAGCGGGGGCGAGCGGAAAGGGCAGCGCGGCGGGAGCCCCGGCAGCAGCAGCGGCCGGGGGGCTTTCGTGGTAGAGCACCGGCACGCGGACGAGGCGCTGCGCGCCCGGCGGGGACAGGCTGGCCGCCTCCAGCTCGGCCGCCAGCTGCCGCTTCCACTTGTTGCGGCGGTTCTGGAACCAGATCTTGACCTGCGTCTCGGTGAGCTGCAGGGAGGCGGCCAGGCCGGCGCGCTCGGCGCTGCTCAGGTAGCGCTTCAGGTCGAAGGTGGACTCGAGCTGGAAGACCTGGCTGCGCGAGAAGACCGTGCGCGTCTTCTTCTTGCGGCCGCCGCCGCGCGCCTCCCCCGCCGCCGCCGGGGCCTCGGCCAGCTCCGCCGCCTCCTCCGCGCCGGCCGCAGGGCCCCGCGCCGCCAGCTCCGCCGCCTCCCGCTGCACCGATCCCGGCCCGGAGACCCGCTGCCAGGCTCCCTCGGCACGGCCCATCTCCTCGCCGGTCTCAGGTGAGTCCCGGTCGCTGGCTGCAGGGGAGAGAGGGGCACACGGGTTGGTGCTGGGGGCTGATCCCCAGACCCAATCAGAAAGGCCAGCTGCTCCCCCCATGAGGTCACCCACAGCCAGGAGCAGGAAGGTATTTCCCGCACTGAGCACAGGACCCTGCATCCGGCCGTTCCGGGGGACAGACAAAGGCAGAGCCACAGGAGTGAACTGGACACCACCGTGACACTCCAAACCGACATGCTGGGCACACACTCACACCCAGAACTGCACATCCACACCCGCAGGGCGGGGAGAAAAGGGAAACACTCAACACGAACACAAAAAGAAGACTAACTCCTGTAACCACTGACTTCACATTAAAACATGGAAGCCCCCCAGGCACGCCTCCCAGGAGAGATGTCCTCAGGGGAAATGCACACACTGGAAAACAGCACAGGGACATCCCCTACTCCCCAGCACCCACCACCACCCTACGCCAAGCCCCCCCCCCCACATAAAGACTGGTGACCCCTCCCCATCCACTCTCAGGGGCAGATGCAAAATTCCCACTTGCATAGAAGCATTTCCGTAGATGGAAATAATCAAATGCAAACAATCCCCAAACAAAACTCCAGCCAGGTGACTCAGAGACACCTCCTTACCCTCATGTCCTGTACCCCTAACCCAAATGCCCACAGAGACATGCTCCCCCACAATCATGCTCAAAGGGAGTGCAAGCCAAGGAGGCTCCGCAGAAACATGCAACCATCCCCACCCCAGACCCAGAAGGCCAGTAGGTAAGCCTGCGGGTTTGGGACAGAAGTCCACAAAGGACCCCTGAGATTGTGTTTCAAGTACCAAGCTCCACCTGATCTCCCCGAGGTAAGGAGACGCCCCCCATGGCTGGCAAGGGATGGTGCCACCGGGCGAGAGTCTGCCCAGGACTCAGGTGCTTGTCCAGGTTCCCCGCCTGGCTTGAAGAGGACAGTGGCCTGACTGGAGCCGGAGCCCACGAGGCCAGCTCAGGCCAGATCACCCTTCTGCGGGGGCCTGAGCCTCCCATGCAAAGCTGACGGGTCCAGTCCAGGTGGAATGTGCCCTGGCTGGCCCCAGAAGGCAGCGGTGGGCCCACAGTGTCTGCTGCATTGGCACCCCTACCCAGTGCGTGGGGCTTGTGTGTGTGCTTCGGGCTGCCCCCTGATGCCCATGGAGCTGTGTGCCCGCCCAACCCCGGTGGTGTGAGCACTCAGGGTGCTTGAAAAGGGGAGAGGTTCCACACTGGCATATGTGCCACTAGCTTTGGGGAGCATCTGCCTCCCCTCAACACCCCAGATCCCCAGATTCACAGAGGCCCATGCGTTGCCACAACACACCAAGCTGGTGCAAAACCAGAACCCTAACCCGCATTGCACGAAATAAGAAGGCGCTTCCCTTTCCCGAGCTGCCTGTGGGGCTGCAGGTAGAGATGGACCCCGGGGGACAATGGGGACACATTTCACCCTGGGAGACCCTTTCCAGAAGGGCACTAAATTTGATCCCATGATTTCAGGGAAACCCCTGAGGCCTGCTTGAGTTTATCTGAAGAAGGTGGGAGCCCCAGGCTCTGTGTATGGGCTCTGAGATGTGGGCCCCTTTGCAAAGGAATCACTCCCACATCAGAGAGGGGGCAGTCCAACAGGTGAGAGGGGTCTGGGCCACCTACCCCCGGTACACACTAACATGCACAAAGAGCTGAATGGATTTCAGAGCAGGAGCCTGGAAAAGTCCCCAGCTGTCTTCACAGTATGTGTGTTGGGAGACAAGGGTTAGTGGCAAACCCTGGGGCCCAGGGTTGGACTGGCTTCTTCTTCCTCGGCAATGGGTGAAGCTCAGACCCTGGGAAACCTCCAAAGGGCAGGGGTCTTCCTCCACAGGGCGGGTCCCCAAGGGAGACAGTGACCCTGGGAGGGGACCAGAACGCTGGGTGAGGGAGTCGCGATGCCCAGGAAAGAGGAGCAAGCTGGTTCTGGGACTGAGAACCCCCACCTGCAGCTTCTCAGCCCTCAGCAGGGAACAAAGGCAGGGGAAGGGGGGCAGAAAAGGGAAGGCGGGGTGGGACTGGGGACCTCAGAGGGGCTCCCTTCCTGCCTGGTGCAGCCACACAGGGCTGGGGAGGGCCAAGAGGAAGGCCTGCTGGCCTCAGACCCTGTCTGCTGCTCTCCGTTCCCAAGGAGGGGGAACTCTGGGGCACAGACACTGTGGAAGACTGCTCCCATCCCCATCCGGCCCCCCACCACCGCTGACTGCTGCTCAGTGCCCCTTTACTTTTCTGTGTCTGACCCCCCCCACTTTGTCTTCCTCTTTTCTGACTTTACATCCCCTCTCTGTGACTCCCCTGTTCTCTCTGCATCTTCTCTACCATCCTCCCTCCTTCTACCTCCACCTTTTCCTCCTCTTTTCTCCCACCCTTTCTGATTCCCGTCTCTCCCTTCGTTTTCACCCTCCTTCGTGTTCTCTTCTTCAGCCGACTGCTATCCCCTGTCCCCAAATCCCTCTCTGCAGGCCCTCCAGCCTCCCAGGGACCAGCAGAGCCCAGCAATGGGTGAAGCCCGGCCCCTGGGAAACCTCCCCGTGTGCGGACCCAGGCAGTGGGTCTCCAAACCCGCCAACCCGGGATCTGCTGGGGCCCTGCACGACCCAGGGCCTGTTCCTCCCAGAAAGGGCGCCAACGAAGTCAAAGTCCCAGAGCAAACACGCGGAGAGAAGCCGGGCGCCACCGCCGGGCCCACCCCTCCGCGAGCCCAACTCACTGTCAGGACTGAGGCCGCCTCCGTAACCACCGTGCGCCCGCGGATACCAGCGCGTCGTTCCGCCGCAGCCCAGAGAGTAGGGCAGCCCGGGGCCGAGGGGCGGCCGGGGACCGGGGCCCAGCGCAGCTGGCCCGAGCAATGCCCGGGCCCGCGCCTCCCCGCCGGGCCCGCCGCCCTCGCGCAGCTGTCTCCGTCGCTGCTGCCGCCGCCGCCGCGCCCGCTCTGCGTCCTCGTCCTCCGGGTCGTCGTCGTCGTCCTCCTCGTCCTCGCGGCCGCCGCCGCCTTGGGCCGCGCGCCCGGCGCCTTTGGCCTCGGCCGCCAGCAGGTTCTCTATGAGGAAGGAGGAGGCGCGGGCCGGCGTGGCGCGCCCAGGCTCTGTCAGCTCGTCTGGCATCGCGGCCGCCGGCCCGTCGGGCTCTGCCGGGGTCCTCGGGGTTCCTGGCGCCTGGGTGGCGCCCAGTCCGTCCCCGTTTGGGACAGTTGTGCGCGGCTGGCCCTGGAGCCGCTGCCCGGAGCACTGGTGTTGGGCCCCGCGGGGCAGGCGGCGGACCCCGCTCGGGGCTGGACTGCGCCGGGAGCGGGCGCGCGCCGACAGCCAGCGGGGCAGCAGCCTCGATAGGCTTTCACGCCGCCGCTATGGTCGCCGCCCGGGCCGGCCCCGATGGGGGCGGGGAGGGGCGGGGGAGGGGCCGGCAGGGGCGGGCCGCGCGGGCCGGGAGGTTGCCAGCTCAGCCTAGGATGCCGCGGCGGGCCCGGAGCGCGGCCACTGCTGGAGACCTCGCCGGACCCAGGCGCGCAGGCGGCCTCGCGGCCGAGGGTGGGTAGCCAGGGCCTAGGAAGGGGTTGCCGTGAGTCCGGCCCCGGGCGGTCCATTCCCGAGGCCCGAGCCACTTGCGCGGGGGTGGGGGAGGGTGGGGCCTCGGCCGGGCAGCCGCCTATTGGTTGCAGGGCCCCGACGAGTAACAGGCTAACCAATCACTGCCCTGCAAGAGCCTAAATTACCATGCCGCGGGGAGACTGTCAGACCCCGCGCGAGTAACTGTGTGTGCGCGTGCGAGTGTGGTATGTGCGTGTGCGCGCGTGTTTATGTGTGTGAGCGCGCGCTCGTGTGTATGTGCGTGTGCAGAGGGGTCGTGAAGACCCCCGGCTTCCGAGAAACCGCAAAAGGCTGGGTCACATTTTTTTTAAGACCTCGGATGCCTAGGCTACAAAATTGTAGCATCGTTTAATATTGACACTTAATGAAACCTGCTTTCGATGCCAAATGTAGCGCGATAGAACTCTCTAGTTCCCAGGCTGTCTCAGAATGTTGGAAATGCTACCGCCCACCCCACCCTACCCCACCCCAGTAGCCCTGACAGCAACGCGCCCGATGTCGTGCTAATGGAGAGCGGGTCCCCGCCGTCGCGCCCCCCGGGAGGCCCGGGCCTTAGAAGCCGGGCCAGAGCCACTGCCCAGGGCCCCCGCGGCGGCGGGCAGGCCCCATGCCTCTTTGAGCCTCCTTTTCTATGGCTCTAAACCAGTGGAGAGTCCCCTCCCATTTCTGTAGCTGGGAGCGTGGTGACAAAAGGGCGTCCCGGAACACGCTGGTGCTCCTCGACGCTGTGGCCGCTCGGGAGTAACCTCATGACCCTGCTTCGCTCGGAGTGGAAGACGGCCGAGTCACCAGGTCGCCGCGCGGTCGCGCGGGTGGAGCCAACTTCACGCGACGCGGGTTACCGCGGAGAGAAACACGCAGCCTTCCGTGCCAGCCAGGGGCCTCCGTCCACAAGCGCGCAGCCCGCGCTCTCCGCTCTCCGAGGGCTGCTACAGGCCCCGGGCTTCCGCTTCTCTTTAATTTGCCAAACAAGCGCTTTGGAGGGAGCCTCAACCCTCTTTTCCAGACGGTACAACAGGAGAGGAGACGACCTCGAATGGTAAGTGGGCCCGGCAGGCCTGGAACTCGGACACTCTGGGCCTAGGGCACCGACGCCCGGAGTCCGGTGGGAGCGCGGGGCAGCAGGGCGGAGGCCTAGCCAGCGGGACCATGCGCGCCTTGCGGCTGCAGAGACAAAAGCCGGTACGGTGCGTCTTGCGGCAGGCGCCTGCGGAAGCCAGCTGCCCCCCGCCGCCCGCTCACTGGCCGCGCGTCCCTCCCCGCGGCGTCGCGAAGGAGTCGGGTTGGGAGGGAGGCTTTTCTGCAGTCTCCAGGACCACATGGCAGGCCCATCTCCTTTGGCCCTCACGTTCCACCCCAGGACGGCAAAGGTGGTCGATGAGAGGGACCGGGACCGACTGGCTATTCAACAACAGCCTGGAGGTAGAGGAAGAGGTGGGGTCTGTTCCCGCGTCATGTAGATGAGGGCTCTGAGCCAAGGTGGGGTGAGCTGGGGTCTTAGGGAAGACTAGTGGTCTTCCTATCCGTGCTCTGAGGGTGCCCCGGGCCAGAGAGCCTCGGAGAGGTAGAGGAACCCCAGCCAGAGGGGACTGGGGCAAGGGAAAAACGGATCTCCCCAGTCCCTTTGGGAGAGAAACTGCTGAGAGATAATCCCATCGTGTAATCTGAGGGCACTTCTGATGTGGGGAAACTGAGGCCAGATAAAAAGACAAAGGCTTCCAGATAACTGGCTACTCTGCAGGTTGCCTGGGCCCCCTGTCAGCACCCTGTCTGTTCTCCAGCAGGCCTGAGAGGTTGCTGTCACTCGCATTGTTTCCCAGCACCTCCTGGGTGTGTGTGTGTGTGGGGGGGTGCTTGTGTGGTCCTGGGCTGGGCGCCTCCCCTCTCTGACCCTCAGGCCCCTCCCCTCTCTGACCCTCAGGCCCCTCCCCTCTCTGACCCTCAGGCCCCTCCCCTCTCTGACCCTCAGGCCCCTCCCCTCTCTGACCCTCAGGCCCCTCTCCTGAGAGCTGCAGGTGGGAAGTGCTCCTGCCCTTGCCAGGCTGCTGCGCATGGAGGCTGGGCGCAGCCAGGCTGGGACCCAGGCACAGGGCGTTCCCAGTGTCCCCCCACTGCCTCCGGGATGCTTGCGAGGTTTGGGAGGTGAGGAAACAGGCTGGTCCTCAGCAGAGGAGTGGGTTTAAATTCCCTGGCACCGGCCTTCTGGGGCTTGTGGCAGGCATATTCCCGCAGCCAGGCATGCCCCAGAGCAGGGTCCCAGTGCTGTGATGTCTAGGGGCCGTGATGGCCAGGCTGCTGGGAACCGGCAAATGGTCACCGCCACAGTGCAGGGTTGGTGGGGGTGGGGGGTGGACGAGCCACTCCTGCACTCGCTGGCCTCGCTGGCCTCTCTGTGCTTTGCTGGCCCACAGCCGGTAGCAAGGTGCAAGAATACGCTGATGGGGAGGCTGGATTGTCTGCAGGCGCTCTGCGGGCCAGACCCAGCAGGCAGCCCTGAGTGCCGGCTGTTCTCAACCACAGGACAGTCTCCAGTGGTGCGGACACTCTGAGATTGACCCTGAAATGTCAAGGCTCTAAGCGGAGTTTCTGGCATTCGTAGGGCCAGAGCCCACATTTCTGGTGACCTTTGAACACTAGGCAGAATCCTGAGGCTGAGGGACCCACGTGGGGAGAAGCTGAGCCCCAAAGACAACAGGGTGACCTTTCCTGGGTGTGCGTCTGTGAGAGACACCCCGCACCCCTGGGCCACAGCTGGCCTTCCTGCTTCTTCTCTGTCACTGCTCCGGTCCCTTACAACACCTCCAATTCCATGTGTCTCCCACTAAGTGGGAGCACTGCAGTCCCAGCAAATGGTCCCTTCTCAGCTGGACGGTGAGCAGGGACTGCACCTTGTCACTTCTGTCCCCAGTGCCTAGCTGAGGGCTGGTAGCCAAAGATGCCCCACAGGCCGGAGGGAATGAGTTAGTGGAATTATCCCAAGAGTACAGATCACAAGTTGGCATCACCTGTTTTGTTTTGTCTGTAAACTTTTCCTTTTGGATAATGTCAGAGAATGCCCACTTTTAATCTTACCTTATTTTTGCTTCCTCCATGTCTCACTCCAACTCCATTTGTCCTTCCTTCGCCACCCCACATACCAACTCTTGTGTATTAATTTTCATTTCTTGCCTCTAGCTCTCATTCTTTCACCTTAAAGTACAAATCTGAGCTCTATCCATGCTGATAAATGTAGTAATGATTTCTTAACCATGTGCTAACCAGCCATTTTATGTGCCATCGCTCTGATCACTTGAGCGGCACCACACATTTCCCCCAAACCCAGTGGTGTGCAGCAACTATTTGTTGGCATGCTCAGGGGCTCGGGATCGGGGGTGGCCTGTCTCCAGAGCATGGTGTCTGGGCCTCCGCTGGGGAAGAACGCCGGGGAGGGAGGCGCGGCAACCTGAAGGCAGAAGCTGATTTTTCTGGGGCCCAGTGCTGGTGTCAGCTAAGGGACCCTATGTGGGGCCTCTCCGTGTGATGTGGCTTCCACACAACAGGCGTTCCCAGAGCAAGGGGGAAGGAGTGTGGAAGGAGAAAGGGAAAGAGAAGAGGGAGGGAGACAGAGGGAGGGAGGCAGAGAGAGAGAGGCAGAGAGGAGGCAGAGGGAGAGGTGGGTCCTGGCCAGGCATCCAGAGCGTCCCCTGCTGTATGCCATCGCCAGGTGTGGTCACAGCTCCCACTGGGGCTCAAGGGGGGGGCTTGAACCCCCCTTTCAGTAACAGGGCTGTCAGGCAGTAGGATGAGAACTCCTACGTGTCCTTCAGGAAGACACATGCACAAGGACAGCTGACTGCCCTGTTGGAGGACTTGTAGGTCGCACTGTCTCTCCTCTGTGGCACATACTGTGGGTAGACAGTCCTGCCCAGCTTTCTCTATGAGGCCAAAAGCTGTCTGGAGGTGCGTGCCCCCAGGATGGGGCTCTGGATGAAGGGCGGATATAGGATGCAGACTCACGTCACTAAGCACTTCAGAAGGCTTCCCTAGGACCGCGTCATCTCTGTATAGGATCAGCCACAGAAACCGAGGAGTCACCGCTTCCTCACATCTTCAACAACACTTGGTTCAACATGACTGGTGACCGTGTGACATGCTGGTGGGTAATGCTCTGGTTGCTGGCCCGATGCAGTAGCTGAGTGACCTGACTGTAGGCAGGGTGGCATTTAGGCACCAGCCAGAAGGAGGGACGGGAGGATGCAGCAGGGTGGGAGGGCCGGTGCTTGGCAGCTGGAGAGTGCGGCAGTGGGGTGGCACTGCAGGCTGCTGAACCGGGGAGGTGCAGGACTAAAGCTAGGCCTTAGGGGCGGGACCTGAGAGCAGCCGCTGATGCAGGGCAGGAGAGCTCCAGCGAGTGCAAAGGAGGGTTTGCTGGGGGCCAAGTGGCAGGCAATGAGCCTCCCGTGCAGTCAGGAAAGCAGGCCTGCGTGGGGGCAGGCAGAGCCCAGTGGTCCGCTCCCTCCATCGCAGCCAGCGGGAGGCGCCCTCGCAGCTGCCCACACATGCAGCCCTCAGCAGGCTGCTGGTCTGGGCTCAGCTGCTGAGTCATGAGCGGGTCCCCACCCCAAGGAGCCCCCAGGGCCTGAGCTGCAAGGTGATAACAGCACTGCCTTGCACCCAGCGCTGCTGTGGGGGGTGAGTGAAGAAAACGCTTCAGACATATCTTCAGCGTGTATTAAAAATGTTTGCTCTGAAAAAGACCAAGTGTTTGAAAGTGATTTGGGCTGCCTTTTGAGGGTCCAGCCACATGCCTCCTGGTGACAGTCCCTTCAAACACTGGGAAGAGAAGGGTCATTCTCCTAAGGTATTAGGTAGATGCTTCCCAGAGTTCTGTTCCCTGGGAAGTGGGAGGAGCGGGGAGAAGGGGAGAGGGGAGGGGAGAGGGGAGGAGCAAGGAGGGGAGGGGGCAGAAGAGGAGGGGAGGGGAGGGGAGGAGGAGAGGAGGGGGCAGAAGAGGAGGGGAGGGGAGGGGAGGAGGATGAGGGGAGGGCAGGGGAGGGGAAGGGAGGGGAGAGTGGAGGGAAGGGGAGGGGAAGGAGGGGAGGGGGAGGGAGGGGGAGTGGGGAGGAGGGGAGGGGGAGGAGCAAGGAGGGGAGAGGGCAGGGAGAGAGAGGGGGCAGAAGAGGAGGGGAGGGGAGGGAAGGGGGGGAGGAGAGGGAGAGGGGAAGGGGAGGAGCAAGGAGGGGAGAGGGCAGGGGAGAGGAGGAGGGGGCAGAAGAGGAGGGGAGGGGAGGGAAGGGAAGGGGAGGAGGGAAGCGGAGAGCGGAGGGGGCAGAAGAGGAGGAGGGGAGGGAAGGGGAGGGGAGAGGGAAGGGAGGAGGGGAGTGGAGAGTGGAGGGGGCAGAAGAGGAGGGGAGGGAAGGGGAGGGGAGGAGCAAGGAGGGGAGGGAAGAGGAGGGGAGGAGGGGAGGGAAGAGGAGGGGAGGAGGGGAGGGGAGGGGAGGGGGGGACAGAAAGGAGGGCAGCTAAAGAGGCCCCCTCAGCATCCCTGGGCCTGGAGTGAAGAGCAGCGTGGCCTGGAGACGGTGAGGTTCTCAAGGCTCTGGTGGCGACTCCTCCCAAGCCAGCACCAACTGGCCAGTGGAGGGGCTACTTCCCCTGCGGGAGTGCTCAGGAGGGGTGGCAGCCTTTCCCACCTGCAGCTCAGAGCCCACGGGGAAGCCAGGGCACAGGACAGGCTAACCTACTCCTGCCCCTGACCTGGGACAGGAGCCCTGATGAAGTCATGTCCCCCCCGCCCCCCGCCGTCCCCTTCCCCCTGCCCTCCAGAGTGGGAAGCTGTGCCCAGGAGCCTGCTCCACCTGCAACCCCCAGGGCCTCTGCCAGGAGCACCCACCCCGGGCCAGAGCCGGCCTGTCCCCTCTCTCACCCCAGCCCAGGCACCCACCCACATATGTCACAGGGCCATGTCTCGTCCCTGCTCAGGGCAGGCACCTGCCTGACCCCCGTGCCCCGCAGAGCAGGTGCTCAGCATGCCTTGGGCCTTGCAGGGGCTCTCATTGGTGAAGGGACCCTTCCATTCTCTGCAGGTATATTTTCCGCCAACATCTTTATTTTGAAAACTTCCAAACCGCTGGGGACCTCCAGACCACTCAGGCTGCTTGTGACTTTGAGTGACAGTGAAGAGAAGGGGGGCGTCCTGGGGAGAACTTCCCAAGACTGGAGCTAACTGCCACACCCGGGAGAGATGCTGCGACAGATCCTGCCTGGAGCCTTCAGGGAAGCTCAGCGCAGCCCACACCTTGATCTTGGGCTCTGGCCTCCAGACTCTGAGACAGTCACCTCCTGCTGTCCTGAGCCTCCACGTGTGGTGCCCTGTTCCGGCGGCCTGAGAGCACAGCTTTGCTGTCTGTGTGAGGGGCGCGGGGTCCTGATGTGATCTTCTCTCCTGAGAGCAGAACTGGGCATCGGAGACCACGGTGGCAGGATGTCTTACTGTCTGTGCTGTTTGCACCTTTGTGCTGTTTGAGTTTTGTACCAGGTGCGAGACTTACTGAATTTAAAATATGAAAAGGAGAAAGCTGAAAGTCCCCCAAAGCAGTCCCTGGGAGAGAGGAATCCTTGAGGGCGTTTGGCAGAGAAGCTGACAGAGGCTGCAGATGCCGAGAGCACCAGGCTGCAGAGTGACAGCAGAGGGTGAAGGAGAGGTTCAGGGGTCCCCAAGGGACATAGGGGTCCTCCCGGGCTCCGCTGTGTAGGTAGAGGGGGACAGCAGGTATAGAGGGGCTGGCAAGGTCAAGACCACCTATGAGGGCAAAGCCCCCAGCTGACCGGCTGACGTGCAGGTGGAGGGGGTTCCCCAAGGCTGGCGCGAAGTCCTGGTATTGTTGCCTCGCTTACCGGAGGTTGTAGGGCAGCTGGGCTCTGCTGTCAGGCCCACCAGGCAGCCCCTTGACCACTGTGAGCCTCAACTTCCTCATTTGATAGACGAATAAACAGCCCCCTGCCAGCAAAAAACCCAGTCCAGGCACTCCACGGTGGGTGGACAGTGTAGGATCGGGGAGCCCAGGGGTGCAAGCGCAGTTGCTGTGCACAACTGAGGTTCAAGCCTGCTCCTCCCCCCATCCCCCGGTGGTCCTCTGGAGAGGACTATCTCCCACTGCCCTCCAAATCTCAGTCAATGAGACTGTTATTGGCTGAGGACCAGGAAGGCATCTGTACCCACTCCCCAGCCCCCAGCCCAGAGTGGGGAGAGGCAGTCAGCGCACTGGGCGCCATCGCTTGTGGACAGTGTTACCTCCTGGCAGCTTGGAGCTGGCCTCCCCCCAAACCATTGAGCCTTTCAGCAGGACCTGGAGGGGATGAAATATCTGCCCGGCAGAGGGGGGATTTTAAAGCGACACCACCACCCACCCATCTATCACCATCCACACAGAAATGTTTGCTTCTCCAGAGCTGCTGGGTAGAAGCTTGGCCTGAGAAGACCCTGTAACTCCAGTGCCTGCACCCCGGGGTGCTCTCCCACTGTGCCTTCTTATTACAGGGTCTGCAGAGAACACCTGCTCTGGCTTTTGCAGGCTCAGTTTGATCACTGAAGTGTGAGAAAGGTCTTGAAAGAGGAAGACTCCAATTGTGGCCTTCTCCCTGCCCCCACCCTAACTCTGCCTCTGGTTGGTGTGGGCAGGCAGGTGGGAGGAGAGCCCTGCCCTGGGGAACCCCATCCCCAGACAGGACTGAGAGGCAGGCAGACCCAGGGCTCCTGTGCTGGGCCCTCCCCAGCCGCGGTCTGGGCTCTGAGGGCATCCAGGACACTGAGTTTTGCTTGTAAACACCAGGGACCAATCCATGAACACATGACCCTGGCCCACCTGCACTAATAAAGCACTACAAACTGGCAGCTTGAAACAACAGAATTTATGCTTTCTTAGCTGGAGGCCAGAAGCCCAGAATCAGTGTCCCTGGGTTGAAACCAAGGTGTCAGCCGGGCTGCCTCCCTCTGAGGCTCTAGGGAATGGTTCTTCCCACCTCTTCCAGCTCCTAAGGCTCCAGACATCCTGGGCTCCCTGCAGCCTGGGCTCCGCCTCCTCCCTCACAGGGCCTCTCCTCTGTGTCTGTGTCACATATCTGCCTCCCATTTATAAGCATTTATTTGATTGCATTTAGGATCCACTTGGATAATTCAGGATAATCTCAAGATCCTAAACTAATCACGTCTTCAAAGACCCTTTTCCCATACAAAATCACGTGCAGAGGTTCCAGGGATGAGGACCTGGTATCTTTTGGGGACATTATTTAGTCCACAACACCACCTAAGTCCTCATGGGTCTCCAGGACAGTAGCTTGGGCCTGGGGACCCTCTGTGCCTGTCGGATGCCTCAGCCATGTGCTCTTTGGGCCTGGGTGAGGCAACCCGGATGACTACAGAAAGTGGGATTTTAAAGCACAGCTAAAATCTCAGCTCACCAGGAAATCAACCTGGGAAACTGACTCAAAGAGAGGATCCCCAGCAAGGTCTCAATGTAGAAACTTCCTGACAGGGGTTGTTGAGCAGCAGCTTGCATGCTTCCCCTGACGGGGAGCTCACTGCCACACAGAGGGGCTTGTTCTGCTCCTACTGCGCCCTTTACTTACACTGGTAGCGACGTGCAGAGGACTGGGCATCTGTCAAGCTGCTAAGAGATGCCGGCGGAGCAGGAGGTCAGCTTGTTGGTGAAAATGTTTGTGAAAGTCCTGCTGGTGTGAGGAAGAGGGGAGCTCGAGGCTGGTGCCCCCACATCAGGCTGAGGCAGGCGGGAGCTGCCGGCTGTCTGGGGGGGTAAAAAGAGGGAGAGAGCAGAACGCCTGGTCCTGGGGCGAGCCCGGACAGAGGGCCAAGCGACGGTCTCCCCCACCAGCAAGACCCCCATCTCAGCCCGTCTCAGGAGGTCGGCTGGGTCTCCCACACAAGGTCAAGTCTCACCCTGTGGAGGTATCTGGGGGAGGGGCCATGCTGCACACGGCCCCCATCTCGGCTTACTCCGCCCACTTCTCCCTGTACTTCCTCCTTGGGGTGAGCCCACCCAGGCTGGCCAGGACCCCTTTGGGAACAGTTGTGCGTACTGGGAGGAGGGGGGACAGACAGGGACAGGCAAGGAGGGGCCCTCAGTGGAGGTGGCTGAATAGCAGAGCTCCCACAAGCATCGAATCTGACAAGCTTGCCACCCAACGCCACACAACACCCCCAAGCTGTGCCAGGGGAGAGGGTTGGGTGGGGGCAGCTTTCTGAATGCTCCATGCCTGAGTGCTGGAGGAGGGGGTCTCCCTGCCAGGGGGGTGCTGCCTGAAGCCCGGTTAGCAGCCTCTGCCTATGTGTCCCCTTTCCAAGGACAAGCTCAGAAACCTGCACCCTGCCATGCTGCCCTCTGCTCCCTGCCCTTAGCCGAGCCCCTTGGGGAGTCGTCCTCATCCTGGCCAGCTCTCACACTTCATCCAGTCCCTGTGGCTCTCCTGGGCCACTGTGCTTACAGATATCAGGGTCTGAAGAAGTTAATGATCGCACTCACCAGCCTACTTTGAGCACCCCAAAAGGAACAACTTGGCTATGTGTGAGAGGCATGACGGGCTGTCCTGTGTCATGACGCAGGTGAAAGCCACGGGCAGCAGTCTGCAAGATGGGCCTGGTTCTCAGTCTGCAGTGCCCCCAGCAGACTCACGGCACAGAGACCTTTAAAATAACTCTTGAATAAATACGTCCAAATCACCCTGTATTACATTCTCGGGACCAGGGGAGGGTGTGCTAAAATAAAACAGTTTCTTGGACGTGAATCTTTCAATAAACCCGATTTTGCTGGAATTCTCTTGCTGCTTTAGGTGAGAGCGCAGGGGAAGTATTCATCTGAGGCTGATTCCCTCTGAAGGCTTCAACCTGCAACAGCCTTGCGGGGAGGCTGTCGCAAGAGCGCCACCGTGAGGACTCTAATGGAACTGACCTGAAGTAACCCTCTTGGGCTGAGATGCGGAAATACGTTTTCCCTGTTAAACCTTCCTTGCATGCCCACGCCCCACACTATTTCTATGACAAACACAGTGTCTCAAAATAAAGTCTCTAGATGGTTGGGGCCTACCAAGGGGCAGAACTATATTGAGGTTCTCTGTCCCCCAAAATGCTTGTTGGACTGTCCAGGAGAATTCCACATGCACAGCCTGTCCCCACATAGGAACATGGGACCTAAGCCCAACAGCGAGGACTCTAGCAGAGTGGCGGGGAGTGGTGGGGCAAAGCCGGCGTCTTGCGGCCCCGGTGGTTTGGGTTCGCCCAGGCCTCCTCACCCCAGACCATGGGCTCAGGCCGGAGCAGCCAGGCACTTCATCACCCACCCAGTCCTTACTCCCGATGAGCTGCATTCTCTCCGCGAGGACCTGCCACCACGAGAACCGAGGCAGAGCCACACCCACACTCACCCACCTGGGAAGACAGGATGCCGCCCACTTTCCACTGTTACATCTGAACGGGGAAGCACCAGGTGCAGGTGGGGCTGAACTTGCATCTCTGGCCTGAGCCGGGGAGGAGGTCCTCTAGCCCCATGGAGCTCAAACAGCCTCCAGAATCCATCAAGGATGGTACTGTCAAATCAGGCCCAAGTTCAAGTCCGGAAGCCTTGGAGTCTAGTGGAGGCCGGGCCTTCGGCGGGCTGTGCCTGGGCTTGTAATTCGTGCAGAATGCCAACAGTGGGCGGCACCCACTTGGCCTTCTCTTGTAGACATCTGGGTGGAAATTTGGTTACTTCCCATTTACTCCCCTGAAAACAGGAAACAAGGTGGAGAACTAACACGCTAGACACTATCACCCAGGGGCCTAACCAGCTAGAGCCGTTTGCTGGGACCCTGGAGCACCAGTTTCCTGAGCTCCACTCTCTTCTCTTTGCACGTAAGGAGAGAGTCACTTAATGAAATGGCAGGTGAGAGGCAGGGGCTGGAGGGGGCTCGGAAGCTGCACGTGCCACAAAGCTTTGGGAATTTCAGGGATGTCCGTCCCCTCTACAGGAGGGGAGGGCAGGGGGTGACCTGCCTTGCCCTTGGAGGGCACACTCCCTGCTGGGGCTAGAAAGTACCCACTCACTCCCCAGTGGACACCTGTGGGCCCACGCCAGGCAGTTGATGCCTGAATGGAATCCAACTTTGAAAGTGTAAATTCCCAGACATGAAATATGATCAGATCCAGCTCCTGGCCTCTCCTCTGCTCTCGGTGCCGGCAGGAGCAGGGCTTCCACCTGGGGGAGGAGCACTTCAGGGAAGTGGCAGGGACAGACCCCAGGTGTCCCTAGGGCTGTGGGTCGGCCAGCTCACCCCACTGTAGGGAACTGGCCCCAGGCAGATGGTCCCCGCTTGTCCACACCATGGGCCGCACACACTCCTGCAGCCCACTCGGCACCCCATGAGGTGGCATACTTGTGATGGAGGCATAAATTTGATCAGAATGGCTAAAAAACTGATTCCGAGCAAGAGAAGGCTGCCCCTTCCCCGGTGCCGAAGGTAGAGAGAGTGTCAGAAACCACTTAAGGCAGATGCACCGAGGCTGCTTGCAGAGCCAGAGGAACCCAACACGCCAGCGTTCCCTGCCCCACTGTGTCCCACACTGGGGGTCATACTCCTTCCCACGCCTTCTCCTGGCCAGGCTGATACAAACTGGTCCCAGCCAAAGTCCCTCTCCAGAAAGCAGATGGAGAGAGGGCATGGTCTGAGCAAAGGAGCAGGGGCGGTGAGCTCCCATTTGCCCAGTGCCACGTGGCCCCTGCAGTCTAGTCCAGTGCCCAGAAAGGAGCTGAGGGCAGCTCCCCACAGCACGGCAGAGCTGGCCAGCCCTCAGGGCCACCACCTGGACAAGGGAGCGCCAGGCTCCAGAGCTAGAGTGGAGCGCCCTGGGCCTTTCCCCACAAGTGTCTGTGAGCATTCAAGGGAGACAGCGCCGCAGAGCAGGGGTAAAAAGAAGGAAACTGGGAACACCACCCCAGCAGCGGGCCCTCCACACCCCTCAAGGGCCGGCAGTGCCCACTCACTTGGCCCCAGAATAACTGCCTTTTGCTAGGGTGGTGCCTTCCGCCCCTCTGGAATCTCAGAGCCCACTCCATCACCATTCAGACCAGCCCCCTGCCGCTGCTGGTTCTGGGAGCCCCATCCACCTGGCTCCTTCTGGGCTCTGATGCACAAAGCTGGCCAGGAGTGGGTGGAGGATGGCGGCCCTGCCTGGTACAGCCCAGAGCCAAGCCATGCTGGTGAGCACCTGGCTGCTCCTGTCCTAGCCCTGCAGCCCCTGCTGAGCTCAGCTTTCCTTGAAATCTGTCTGTTGGGTCTCGTGAGTGGTGGGCCTCCCTGCTCCCTCCCTTCCTCCCAGCCCCTGGGCACAGTCCCAGTCCCAGGGGAGCAGCAAGGTTTCAGCTGCTCACAGGGCAGACGTGAACCAGAAAGGAGTCACGTGCAGAGGGTCACTACCTGTGCACACATGTGTCTGGCGCCAGGCCCAGGTTTGTCCAGGCTTTACCAGGAGGAAGCAGAGATCTCTGGAGGTAATAACACTCATGCAGGGCTTCCCACTGGAGAAGGAAGAGGTGGGATCAACCCCTGGGACTCTGTGCCCATCGTCCCAACAGCCTCCAGAGCCAGAATGTTCATGCCCCTTAAACTTAACTGCCGAGAGCAAGGCAACTTCAGAGACCAAGAGGACAGGGCCCTCCTCAACAACTGGATGGCCCACCAAAATGGATGGTAGGTGAGCAGACTCCCACCGAGCCTACCCTGCACCATTTGACCTCCCACACCCCACCTCGACCTGGGCACTGTCCCAGTGCTTCACTGAGGATGGCCACCACTTAAGCATCACAACAAACCCCTCGCTGGGGAGGGAGTCCAGGTGCAGGGGCTCACAGGGGCCCAGCAGGGTCCAGGAACCCAGAGGCAGGCTCCACAAATTTACACTGTCTCAGTCTAACCAGCCAGTTCTGCACCCTTAGCCCCCACCAGGGCTGCCGTGGGACCCAAGCTACATGCTCCCCTGTGCCGGCACCGACCTAGGGAAGGTTGGAGTCAACCGCAGGGCATGACCTCGCCACCTCACAGCCAGTCTCTCAGCATCTCCCTCCAGGTGTGAGGGCTGGAGGGCAATCCAGGCCTCTGCTTGGAGGGGAGGCCCCAGTCTGAGTCTCAACCTGCCTCTGGCAGCCCAGCGCCCACATAGCCGGCTCCTTCTCCCAGGTGCAGCGGCCCCAAACCCTGGACCTCCTCCACTCTCCCAGCTGTGGCAGGGACGGCTCGCTCTGCTCACTCAGGCTCAGCTCGAATGCCTTCTCCTCCCAGATGCCCTCCCTGACCTCAGGGGCACAGTGGACATTCACCAGTGTGCTGTCTGCCCACCCCACCCCACCCCACTCCTCGGCTCCCCGGGGCCGCCAAGTTTTTAGTTCGCTTCCTAATCCCAGGGTGCAGAACCCTGCCCAGCACACACAGAAGATGCTCAGAAAAATCACTGTAGACTTAAGGAGTGAGTCCTCATTGGCAGCCTCATGTTTTAACGCCGCCGAGCCTGGCAGTGCCCATAGCAGAACCTCAGGGAGGGGGAATGAAGGAGGGGACAGTCTAAGCACCACCGACTAACCTTCAGAATTCAGCCTGGACTCCACCCCCTCCAGGCAGCCCTCCTGCCCTTTATCCCGCCCCAGCTCTTCCTTCCCAGCTACACTTTAGCCGCCCCACCGGCCGCTGCTCCTCCGGCGCCTAGCCGCACCCCATTCACTTCCCGTTGGAGCTGTTCCCGCAGAGCCGGGCTCAGGGAGCATGGGGCCTGGCTGCATGAGCAAACCAGGGAGTCTGCGTGCGGCCAGCAAAGCCGGAGTGCCTGTTTTGGTTCAAGGCTCGTCTAGGGCGGCGCAGGGGTGGGGCTCCACGGAGAGGCCAGCGAGCTCCTGCGCACAGCAGGCCACCAGAATTTGGGCGCAGGCTGCCCCGTTAGCCCCACCCCCTAGGGGCGGAGGCGGAGGCCCAGCCGGTGCCCAGCTGGGACCCCGTCACCGCAGCTTTATGGATGAGGAAGCACACGGCAGGTAAGCGAGCCCAGCTCTCCTGCCTCTTAGGTGCAGGCGAGGGGCAGAAGGGCTGCCCCCACCCTGATCTGCGGCCCTGCAAACACAGGCGTCCACCGAAGGCCCTGTCTCGTTCCCCGCAGCTCCACCAGTGGGGCGGTGCCCCCCACTGACCTGACGCAAAACCACGCCCTTCCCCAGCTGCGCCCCCACTCGCGGGAGCGCGGCGCCTTGCGGGGCTTGCTGTGCAAGGACAGACCCCCGAGCAGGCCCCCGCCTGCCTCCCGCCCCACCGGCCAGCGACCTCGTGCGCAGGCACCACAGGCCCAGATTCCCAGGAGCCCTGCAGAGGACCCCGGCTTCCTTCCTTCCAACCCCCGTCCCCAGTCCCTCCACGCGTCCTGCCTCCAGCGTTTCGTATTTTAAGCATGATCAAGCGCTTCTGTCGCGGTCGTCAGGGTTTCTTTCTTGGTTTCCCTGGGCTTTCGTTTGCTCTCTCCAGGAAGCACACCTGTGCTTCGTCCCCACTCCCGACGCTGGGGACCGCGGGAACAGCAGGCTGCTCGACGCTGGCGGCCAAGAACTGCCCACAACCCGGGAGGTCCTCGCCTCTCCGGGACCTGCCTCCTTCCGCAGAGCGTTTGCGAGGGGAGCGGTCCTGGCAGGTCGCTGAGGGGATGCACCCGCAGGGACGCAGGCCAGCCACGTGGCGATGCCGGCACGCACCGAGGTGGGAAGATCTGGGGTACCCCGCGCCTGTCCTTAGGGCCCGTCGGCCCGAAGCCCGCAGCCCGCCTCACCGCCCGGACAGAAAGCCGGGGAGACCCGGGAATGAGCAGTGGATGGCGCGTCTGGGGGCCGGGCCGTAGAGTTCACGTACAAACCGCAGGAAAGCAGGGCGAGCCCGACGGGCTCTCCGGACAGCTCCAGCGCCAGCAACCGGTTCCCGCCATCCCCTGCCAGGCCACTCTGTAGGGCCAAGCGCAGCTGCAAGAGGACGTGGCTGGTCTCAGGGCCCCCATGGACCTGGCTGGCCTGCCTCCCTCTCACCCCGAGAGAGCTAGGTGTCCCCTAGTAAGTCACCAGCTGCCCAATACCTTGACCTGCAGCCCCGGCCCTGCGGTGTCCGACCCTGGGCTTTGAGGGCTTTAAAGCAGGAACACGCCCCTTCCTGCCCAAGCATAGGTGCTCCCCTGGCGTCTTGGGCCTTTACGGGAGTGCAAACGGGGAAGCACAGCGATCTCGCCCTTTCCCCAAGCCCTCCTGCCCCGCGGCCTCTGTGGGTCCTCCCTGCAGCTCTGCCTGGAGCCGCCTTAGGTCTCCATTTCCCACACAGAGAAACTGAGTCTTAGCAGAGGGCAGGGGAGGCTACCAGTGCAGGCTAGAGCTCCTGCCTCATTTTCGCCCATTCGCCTCAGGTAGAAATACCGTCGTTAAAATGGGGCCAGGGCATGTCCTGGAGACCACAGTCTGGGCTGTGGGTCAGAGCCTGAAGGCGGCCGCAAGCGAGCCCCACAGAGGCCCCCGCTGTGCTTGGGGAGCCCCGTTCCCACGCCCCGACCCCGGAGATGCCGCTGGAGACGCTGAGCGGCGGGGCCAGCCGGCGGGGGCGGACATAGACCCCGCGGCGGGCAGAACGCATCGCCAGCGAGAGCGGAGTCGGCCCTACCCCCCCAGGTCCGCTTTTGCCCTTGGGTCGCGGCTTAGCTTGGCGTTCAGGGCCTCCTGCTTCTCCCCGCAGGTGGGAACCCCCCAAACGAAGCCCCCGTCTTCCACCGCTGTGGCGGCGTCTGCCGGGAAGCCCGGGAGCTTCTCGGCGTGACCCGGGCCCCACGGGCCTTCGTCCCTGCGTCCGGCCGGCGTTCTGCGCCGCCGGCCCTGACCAGGTCTTAACCACGGCAGGTCCCGGCCCTGCGCGGCGGCGCTCGCACAATGCGCTCATCTGCCCGCGAGCAGGCCGGCGGCGATTCTGCTGGGCGGACTGCCCTCTGCCCGCCAGCGCGGCGCGGGCCCCGACTGTCCCGAAGCCGGGAGCGCTGGGACTGGCCCGCGCCCCGCCCCCTCCGCAGCGCCTGCAGGTTGACCTTCCCGCCGCCAGGCCGCACCTCCGGAGCGGGGCCACCGGGTCGGGCGGGGTGGGGCGACAGCCGCGTCGCGGGTGAGTGGCAGAGACCCTCTGCCGGCCCACGTGCCGGCCTCTGGGGCGCGGGGGCAGATTGGGAGGCCCGGCTGTGCCCCAGGCCGTGGCTGTGCCGGCGTTGACGCCTCCCTGGGAACTGAGGCCCCCTCCTCTCCAGGCGGCTGTGGCTGCGTAACTCTGTGGCCCAGGGCAAAAAGAAAATGCTGACCCTTGCCCAAAAGTTAAAAAACATTATGACTTTTAAGGCAACCACAGCCAAAAGGGGCTGTTCCAAGCCCAGGTGGGTCTGCAGGAGCCCCCAAAGCCGCCCTGCCTCCAGGACTTGGCCCCCAGTGGGAGCCTCAGCGCGCACCTCAAGCCTTCACCCTCAGCAAGTATGCAGTCCTGGGGCCTCTGCAAGGCCGTGGCGGCCCGTAGCCCTCTCACCTGCCCAGAGGTGTGGGTGATGCAAGTTCTGGGACATGTTGTCCCCCCAGGTGACCTGTAGGTGGCTGTCTCTGACTGCACTGGGGACTCTGAAGGGACACCGGCTGGGCTGAACACAGGGCTGCTGGGCACCCACAGCAGAGCCGCGCAGACGCCTCTATGTGGCGAGTGTCCCAGGCTTCCCTGTTTCCTCACCGTCCCTTGGCTCTGAGGCCCAAGCCCACAGAAGCCCCTGCAAGCTCCCCCCCAGCCCTGCATGCTGCCAGTGCCAGGCCACCACCAGTCTCCCCCCACCAGGGCCAAGCCTTCCCAGAGGTGGCAGTGCGGCTGAGCCCTGGCTGAGGAGTTCGGCCTTAAGCGGGCACAAGACGCAGGGCCTGCGCAGGGCTGGGGTCTGGGAGGCTGCAGGCTACAGCCAGCCCCAGAGCACCCAGGGAGCCCCTCGAGTCCAGCCTGCTTTAGCTGAGACCCTCAGGACTGCAGGGGCTACCTCAGGCAGGGTCTGATAATCCAAATTAAAAAGTGGACTTACTCAGGTGTAAGCTTCAAGGTCACTTCACCGCCAGGGCCCCTCCAGAGGCCCGGAGAGACCATGCCAGGTGTTCACCAGGGCATACAGTTTGTGTTTTTTTTTTAAGTGTGATATTCCTAAAATTTTCAGATGCAAGCCTTATGATTTTGTAAACTTTAAGACCCAGCACCCAGCCACACCTGCGCGATTCTGGGTGCGTTTCTCCCATGCTAGGAGTTTGGTTTTCTGGCCAGTGGGGGAACCGAGCAGCCTCCCAGTGGGAGGGAGGAGGAGGGCTGGGGGGTAGGGAGCATGTGTTCTCAGGCAGCCTGTGCTCTGCGAGCCTGAGATCCATTTCCCCATTTTAACCTTACAGGACTGCAGTGCCTATGTCACCCCCATTCGGGAGACCAGGAAATGGAGGCCGGGAGGAGCAGGGTGATACCCCCGAATCGCTGATGCTGGGCAGTGGCCCTCCATGTGTTCCACACCCGCATGAGGCGGGTGCTGGTTACTTCAAGTTGGACATCAAGGATGCAGGATTCATGGAGTTCGGGACCCGGCTAGAGGGGACCCAGGACAGCCTCTGCAGAGATCCATAGCCGAGTCCCTTTACCAAGCTGGGTAGAAGCTTCAATTTCTTCCCTCTTGGACAAACCTGCCTCAAAGGGGGAGAAACCTGGGAGGCATCTGAGGCCCAGCTCTCTGGCTGCCCCTGCAGGCCTCAGAGCCCCCACCCTGGGTGGGGCCACAGGCTGGGGAGACCTGGGCACTGCATTGGCCCCTCTGGCCCTCAGCTCCCCCAAAGGGGTGACTGGGTGCGGCTGTCAGCTTTCCTCTAACCTGGTTGGGGCAGGTGGTGCTGGAGCCAAAGGCAGACGCAGATACTGACCTGGAGATATTTCCAGAGCCCCCTCCAGGGAAAGGGAGAAGCCGTCCCCAGACCTCCACACTGTCACGTACAGTGTGCCCCCACATCTCCTCTCTCAGATGTGGGTGCTCGAAAGGCAGCTAGTCCTGGGGGTTCCAGGAAGCACTTAGGGGGCTTTGATAGGTGTGTCTGTGCTGACAGGCCCGGGGCCACCAGGCTCAGCTTTAGCTTCCCTGGGTCCTGGAGTCCGATGGGAGCCCCACTCCCCCTCCTATCCACCAGGAGCCTTTGAAGAAGCTGAGTCCTGCTGACGGCCGAGCCTGCCTCTGCCAGCAGACGGGCTGCAGGATGTTGATGCAGCAGGAAGTTCATGTACCTGAGCCTGGACCAAACCCGGTGGTCCTCTACCCTTGACCCTGCACCTGGCATCTGTGAGGGGCAGAGTTCTGCAGGATGAGGGAGTGCCTAGGATAAGCCGTCCTTTCCCCACAGTCGGTGGTAGGAACACCCAGCAAGCACGGAGGTGCGGAAAGCCTGCCCCCCAGAAGATGCAAATGAAAATCCATTTCCTTCAAGCCTGGATTGATTTCAACTCAAGAGCTCCTGCATTATGCAAGGCTAGGAGACCTGAAGGGCAGCTGATTTAAATGGAAATAAGTCCGGGAAAAACAAATCAACACTCCCAGTTCAATTCACAGGAAAAGCACAGTGCAAGCTTTGAGTTAGTTAGGGCGGAACGGGACCAATTTAGAGACAACTTTGAGAAGCTGTTAACCTTTCTCCCAGGGGGTCTCAGCTGCGGAAGATGTCTCCAGAATCCCTGGGTACTCCATGAGCTCATTTCCCATCCTGGATGGAAGTGGCTAGAACCAGGGAAACCTGGAGGATTTTAAATCTTCCCCTTAGGGAGTGTGTGTGTGTGTTTTCAAAGGAGCACTTGTGGGGCTAGTTCACCCGAAAGTGTGGAATCCCAGGTAGCGATTTCCAAGCAGTTCCGTATTCTCAGTAAAAAGCAACACATCCATCCTTCCTCCCGCCCTTCCTTCCAAGAATCTTTGCTGAATGCCGGTCACCCGTCTAGTTTCTGGAAATACAGCAGTAAGCAAGCAGCTATGGCCCTGCCTGCGTGGGACTCAAGGCCTTTAGCTGGCTTGCTCACCTTACTTGGTCAGTGAGGCAATTCATGGTCTTCATTTTAGAAACTCGGAAGCCGGAGAGCTGAAGTGATTTCCTCAAGGTTTCCCAGCAAACGTATGAGTTCCTTAACCTGCTGCCAACCCATCAGACCAGCACTTTCTGCACGCCCCACCACCACCTGACTCCGCTCCTGCAGGCCCACACCTGGGCCTCTGGTCTGCACCACTGTGCCTTTACTGGTGTGGTAACGCCTCCCTGTTGCACCTGGCCTCCCTCTCCACTCTAGAAAGCCAGCTCTGGTAGAAGTATCTCTCAGCATCATGGAGAGCTTGCACATTTTCTGTGCGTGCAGATTCTCCAGCTCCCCTGGGCAGTCAGCCGCCCAGCTCTTTGTCCCCCTCTGCTCTGCGCCCTCCCTCCCACTCACCTGCCCACTGCCTGAGGCTGACCCAACTCCGTGCTCAGCCCCAGGCAGCCATTTTTCTTGTGGACTGATCCAGTGGGTGAAAAGCAGTCAAGCAGGAAGGGATCAGTATGGGATGATGAGAAAGAGGGTTCGTATCCGGTGGGGACCAGGACGATCAGAGAGAAGTGGCATCGAGGTCTCAGGAGACGGGGACAGAGGTGGCTGGGGCCACCCGAGGCGGGCGGGCCGACAGGCCGAGGAAGGAACCCAGGCAGGAGGGGGCCACATCCTAACCAGAATGAAGGCATCACCCCTCCATCTACATCATCCCCAACCTGTGGTTTTAATTAGATTCTGGTACTTTCCAGCACCTCTTAGGAGCTAAAAGCACTTCGGTTTGCATTTGCTGATCAAACGTGGGAGGAAACCCAGAGAAAAATAACATTCACATTGTTGTCAGAGCACATTTTTGGCTCTAGATTTGAGATTAGCATAACATTTATCTAAAGCTAACAACAGTAAAATTTTCCTATCTGGAAATGTGTTAATGATATTTAGGCGAAAGTAGAGAAAGTATCTTTTGATGGAGGTAAACCTGGCTCCCTGCACAAAGATTGAGTTTGCTCCAAGTGATTTTATTTTCTTGCGTTTTCTTAGAGGAACCGGAGACATCTGGGTACTGTTTATCATCATTGTTTTTTTATATTTCAAAAATATGTGCCCCCAACCCCAGGGCTGGACGAGTCATGAGGATCATAAGGAGCTGGCCCCTCGAGGGCTGTCGGCATCTTTCTCATCATGCGCCCCTGAGACCTAGGCGCTCGGTGGCTGAGCTCTTTGCTGTCGTACTGGTGAGGAATTGTTGACCCCTTTTACAGCGGTGAACACCAAGCCCGAGGCTGAGTGGCTGGTATCTCGGAGACTTCAGCAGGGGCCAGAGGGAAGGGCACCCGTCCCTGCTCTGGTTTGATTTTACCTTCCAAAACCTCAGCGAGGGTGTCCCTGCTTGGCTGGCCGCTGGGGCTGCTGGCCGGGCAGCTGTCCAGGGCTGGAGGGACTAGCACACACCAGGTTTAGAGCTGGGGGGGTTGTCTTCATGAAATCAGCCCTCGTGAGAGGTGGGGGAATGCCCGGTTTCAGAAATGCTCTTGCCACCCGCTGAAAGCATTTTGTCTTGGAAATTTCACCCCATCCACTCGCTCAGAGAAGAGGGGAGGGGAGGCCCATCGGACTGCAGCTCCCCAGCTCTGGCGGTGAGGGCAGGTGCGGACAGGGCCCCATCCTCCCTACCTCCATCTCTTCCTGCTCTCCAGGGGGCACCTGCCCTGGTGGGCCTCAGTCTGTCAAACAGAGCCTCAAACATGGGCGGCACGGTCAGCAAGCGGGGGGCACATCCTCACGTGCCAGGGCCAGGCCCCTCACTGGTGGACAGGGAACTCAGTCCAGGAGCTATGAGAAGTCCCCCATGCCCACACGTGGTGGGTGCCAGCTGAGCAGCGAACACCTGGTGGACTTGAGGCCCCATATTCAGAGCCGAGGCACCCATCGCTTCCTGACTCCAAACTCTGAGAGGCCCCTTGAAAACCTGAGTCTCCCGACATGTTTTGTGGAACATGGGTCTTGCAAGCTTCCTTGCCATGGAGACGTGCAGGCGACCAGTAAGGGCAGGGCTCTCCTTCCACCCAGCCACTCCCCCAGCATCCCCGGGAGCAGAGCCTGACAGGAGCCTGCGGGCCAGGGGAAAGGGGCGCAGACCCAGCCTCCCAGAGCGCAGTGCAGATGGGCTCGGGGCTGAGGGACAGCGACTGCTTTCACATTCCTGGGAAACACTGGGCATAGAGCACACCTCAGGGGCAGCAAGTCCTTGCTCCTTAGAGGGGCTGATGTGGATGGAACGTGGGTCCCCCAAATTCATGTGTTGAAACCTGAGCCCCAGGGGGTGGGTATTCGGAGACAGGGCCTTTGGGGGTGATTAGGACATGGGGTGGAGCCCCCATGATGGGATTAGTGTCCTCATAAGAAGAGACCCTGGGGAGGTGACCTCTCTCGGCCACATGAGCACACAGAGAAGGCCGCTGTCTGCACCCAGGTAGGGGGCCCTGACCCGGGGTGTCCAGCCTCCATAACTGTGAGAATTCAGTGTCTGTTGTCCAAGCCCCCAGTTATGTATTCTGTCATAACCCAAGCCAGCCTCCACAGTGGTTTCCCCAGCCCAGCCTCTCTACAGCTGGCACTCCCCTGCCTCTGTGTCCTCCTCTCCCGAAATCTGAAGGCTGTACTCCTACTCCTTAGTCCTCTCCTTGTGTGTCTTCCTCTTCATGGAGCATCTCCCCTGAATATCCCACCTAGAAGCTCCCTTCTCCCTGTGAGCCAGTCCAGGCCACTGCTCACTCCCTCTGTGCCCCAGCACCTGGCACAGGCCCAGCCGTTAGCAGGGTGCATCTGCCCTCTGGGGCTGCAGTCACAGAGCACCACAGGCTGGTTCCTTAACAGGGCAGAAGTTTCTTCTCTCATAATCTGGAGACCAGAAGCTTGAGATCAGAGTATGCACAGGGCTGCCTCCCTCTGGGAGCTCTGGAGGAGGGTCCTTCCCTGCCTCTTCCCACATCCCTCCAAGCTCTGCCTGTCTTCATGTGGCCTCCTCCCTGTGTGTCTGTGTCCCAATCTACCCTCTCTCTTATTAGGACACCAGCCACGGTTTCAGGCTCCACCTAACACTAGGATGACCTCACCTCCAGATCTTTAACTTAATGACACCTGAAAAGACCCTTTCTCCAGGGAACTTCACATTCACAAGTTGTGGGGCTTAGAACATGGGCCTATTTTAGGGTCACCAAGAAACCCCCAAAGGAGTACAGAGGGACCGATGCATGATGGTTGCTGCACTTGAGACCCAACACAGAGGTCCTCTTTGCCATGAAGGTTCCCCTCCTTCCCACGAACATTTGCCAACCCTGTTCTGTGCTTCTTTGGAACTTTGCTCATACCTCTCAGATGGCATTCTTTCATCCACCCATTCAACCATCCACCCATCCATCCACTCATTCATCCATCCATCCATCCACTCCTGCAACAGCTTCCATTCCACACCCACCAAGTGCATTCCCTGCTCTTGGCATCTAGCCGCATTAGCCAGAAGCACGTGAGGCCGTGCGGTCTTAGGAGTACATGTTTAGGCCGCATCCCCAAGATCTGTGGCTAAATCTGTTCTAGAGAGAAGCCAGCAGACCCACGGGCCTGGGTCCCACTCCCCTTCCACCACCTCCAGGCTGCAACCATTTGTCTTCTCCGAGCTCGGTTCCTTGCTGTGACTAGGCCAACAATGCCAGCTCTCCTGGCTGTTAGGAGGACCGCATGACCCTTGAAGATAGCATTTGCTATACCAGGTGCTCAACAGGTGGCCCCCCGGACTTGTCCCCACCTTGTTGGTGCTCCATCGTCTGAGGATGGGGCTCCCAGGACACACTCTGTGGGAGCCGTGGCCAGAGAAGGGAGGGCAGGAGGGTCACACTGACCGCCGCCAGGCCAGGGAGAGTATGGCAACTGAAGTTTCTTCCTGTGTTCAAAGGGCATCAGGCTTCAGGCCTGTCTGCAGCCATTTCACCATTAACTGGCCCTCCCATCCCAGAGGTCACTCAGAGAGGGGCCACAGCATCTCAGGAGACCCTGGTCTGGGCTATCGGCCCCAGAGTGAGAAGTCCCTGCTATCTGTGGGCTGTAGGATCAGTGGAGAGCAAAGCCCAGTCACAGAGCCTGAGGGCCAGGCCAGGCCAGGAACCCCACCTGCCTGGTGCCCTCACAGCAGAGCCAGGGGCTGCTGGAAGGTTCCCGGGGAGGGCAGGCTCCCTGCTGAACTTCTCCGCAGCTTTGTCTCCTGCAGGCCCCTGGGGGCGCTGCTGATGGCTGGCTACATAATCTTCCCTGAATAGAGTGGAGGGGACCCAGCCGCCCATGAAGAGGTTGATCCTCCCCACCATGCCCAGAGTTTGCTTTATAAATTAGAGAAGGGCATAGGGGTCATACCTGAGAAAGCAGCTTGGCGTCAGAGCAACCCTGTGGGAGTAGGCCATAGGGACAGGGCCCTGCTCTGTGGGATGGCCTGGGCCAGCTACCACCCAGTCCTTGCAGAAACTGGGAAAGAAGTGAGGCTATTGTTGCTGGGCTGGGGGGCAGACCCACGTCCATGATCTCACTTGAGGTCACAACAACCCCGAACCCTGAGAACGGAGCACATGGTGGCCTAGGCAGGGGTGCACACCCAGTGGGGGATGGGTGTTTCGTATGCTGGATCCCTCAAGGCAGGGATGGAGCGAGATCCGGTCTGACCCCAGGGCCCTGGCTTCTCCCTCCCAGCAGAGTCTACCACAAGAGCAGGAGGACGGGAATGCCAGAACTTTGATTCAGACTCTTGTCCCACGTGGAAATAACACATCCACCACTTCTTGCCTCCCCACGGGATGTCACGATGAGGCCACTGCCTCCCTCTCACCAGGAGCAGAGCTGTTCCCTTGACCCTGGCCTTGTGACTGCCTGTGGCTAGCAGAATATGGCAGACGTGACTTCATAGCAGCTCTGAGTCCACTCGGACCCTGGATTGCTGTGTGAAGGAGCCCAGGCGGGCGCCCAGCTCATGAGAAGCCACGTAGAGAGCATGGTGCAGCTGCTGTGAGCACCACACTGAGCCCGCACGGGAAGCTGTCCTGGGCCGTGCAGCCCCTGCCCAACTGCCACCTGGGTGCACTGCACGCGTGAGCCCAGGGAACCCAGGGCAGAAGGGCCACTGGTTGAGCCCACAGAACCAGGAGCTAGGAAATGATCAGTCTTACACCACCAATTTTAGGGTGGTTTTCCTGCAGCAGTAAATTATGGATAGATTTTTACCTCTTGGTACTGAAGGCTGGGCTGTTCCCTGTTCAGAGAGCTCAAGAAGCCCTTTGTACTGGGAGGAAAATGTCACAGGTGGAACTGTGCCTCCCCAAAATTCATAGATTGAAGTCCTAACCCCCAGTACCTCAGAATGTGACCTGATTTGAAAATAAGGTTGTTGAAGATGTAATTAGTAAAGACGAGGTCACGTGGGAGTGGGGTGGGCCACTAATCCAGTGTGACAGGTGTCCTTATAAAGAGGGGAGATGTGGACACAGATGCACATGCAGAGAACACCATGCGGAGATGAACACAGAGATCAGGGATGCAGCAGAAGCCAGGGAGGCCAGCAAAGCCCAGGCAGCTGGGGCAGAGGCCGGAGCAGATGCTCCCCCATAGCCTCAGAAGGAAGCTGCCCTTGCGAGCACCTTGGCTGAGGACTCCCGGCCCCTGCAGCTGGGAGACAGGACGTTTCTGTTTATGCCACCAGCCAGTGGCACTTTGCTACTGCCGCCCTAGGAAACTATATAGGATTAAAATTAAAGTGACTGGGGACATTGAAAGGCTTCTTGGGGGCCTGTTGGGAATTCGAACTATCTTTAAGAAACAGCCATTAGGCAAAAAAGTAGGAGAGAATTTCCATTCCGGCATAATCACAGATCAGCTATTTTGAGAAGCGGTCTCATTGCCAACTGCCAGATACTAGACAATTTGCAGCAGATGCACCCTTAAATGCATCACTGAATTTCTAGCAAAATTACATATGCATTTACCCTATCACTCAACAAGGTTACTTCTAGGAATTTACTAAAGACATGTTGACAAAACTACAAAATGATTTGTGTGCAAGGCTACTAATTACAGGGCACTTCGTTGGCGTGTTTTGTATTTATTCTCTCTGCTGCCGTGGAACGGTGTGATGTCTCCTCAGGAGCTACATCTTTGGCGGGAGAATCACAGACCTGCTGCTGTACTGTTCTCGTCGCATCTGACCATGTGGGTCACAACTGTGACTTGTCGCATGACTGGTGATGTTAACTTTGATCGCTTGAGTAAGGTGGGATCTGCCAGATGTCTCCACTGTAAAGTTACTCCTTTTCCCTTGAAGATCAATAAGTATTTTGTAGGGAGCTGCACTGAGACATCATGAATATCCCATGCTTCCCTGTGCTTACAATTAACTGCTCGTTAATTTTGGAAAGTTCAGGCCCATGCATTCCTGTTTTATTCAGCAGTTCGTGATGCATCACTAACATTGCTTATTTTGATGTGCAGATGACCCCAATCTGGCCAGTGGGGGTTCCTTCACAGTGGCTTCCGTGTCCATTTGATGGGTCCCCCCCATTCCTGAGTACCTCCTTAACTTCCCAACACAGCAGTGTTTATGTTTGTCGTAGCCTTGCATTCCTGTCTGTACATTTGGCGGAGCAGTAGTGTCTTCCAGACTTTCCAGACTGGTCTTGATGGGAAAGGACCTTCACATGCAGGTGGATGAGAGGGCCGTGTCTGGGTGGGGCATAGTGATTCCGGCTTCAGGGAGTGCCTGTGTCATTTTCTCCATGCAGCTCCACCAGCTGGGGTTGGCAGCAGCAAGGACGGCAGAGGCCAAGACTGGAAGACGAGGGCTGCTGGGTCTTCACTGTTGAAGGCTGCTGGGGACCTCCTGATCACCTGTTCTCCTACTGGGGTTGTTGTGGCCAAGGGGATCCCTCTAGACTCTGGGTCCTTGCAGGGGCCCTTGCAGTGGGGATGGCACGGTGTCTGTTGTGCAGCAACCAGATGAGGCAGTGCTGGTGTGTGTGGCACGGCCAGAGCTGGGATCTGAAGAACAGGTGCACAAGAGTGGTGGGCCCTGGTGTCCAGGGCGTGAGTGGGGTTGGAGGAGGGCTTGAAGCTCTGGTCCTGGGGATCTGCAGCAGGGGGTTGTTGGTTATCCCTGGGCAAAGGCTGCCAGGGTCCTCTGTGGAGAAGCCACACCTGCCATGTGGCTGACACAGATAGTCCCTCGGCCAAGCCAGTCTCTCCAGTAACCCTTTCTGGAGTGTGGGGGCCACTCCACTCTATTGCTCTGGGTTCCCAGCTGCACATTTGAGCCTTCCCAAGCTACTCTCATTTGTGGATAGCTATCCAATTGTTTTTGTGGGAGGATAAAAGCTGGTATCTTTTACTTTCCCATCTTGCTGACATCACACAAGCCATTCGTCTGTTGGTGGACACTTGGACTGAGTCCACCTTTTGGCTATTGTGAATATTGCTGTGATGAACATTCATGTACAAGTTCTTGCTTAAACACCTAGCTTCAATTCTTTGGGGTATATAGCTGGGAGAGAATTTCTGGGTCATATAGTAACTCCATGTTTACTTTTTGAGGAACAGAAATGGTTTCATCTGTTGACAAGAATGGTGATTGGAAAGAAAGTGAAATCCATGCTTGAGGTATGTTTTACTGGCATTTTCTGACAAGTTCTTCCATTTCTGCTTTCCTCTGTCCTTGTCCTGAAATTCATAATGACCAAAATCGTGCTTTCTTGTGTCACCAGACAACAGCGGGGCCTCTGCTACCCTGAAGTCGTATAGTACAAGACAGCAGCAGAGCCACAGGTGGGTGCTTGTGAGGATGTCTTAAACGATGGAGACCCTGGAAGGTAGGCATCATCTCTGAATTCACTTGTTTGCCTGACTATGGATAGAGCCAGTTTTCCCACCTAAAGTCCTGTTCCTTTGCAATCTGTTTCATGGAGGTGTGTTTTCCTCAGACGGCCGTTCACACCAAGATGTGCACAGACACAGCCTGAAGGGCTCTCCTTTGCCACTTTGCTCAGTGAGCAGGTGTGCCCAGGTGTGCCCGAGGAGCGAGAGAAGGGTTGAGGACGTTACCCTCGCCACCTGCCGCAGAGACTCTGGCTTCTGCCGGGCCTGGGCGCCTGTCCAGGAGAGCGTGCTCTTCCCTCTGGGCATGGGGGCCTCCTTGCCTGGACGATCCTGCCCACAGGATGGCCTCTCCTTCCTTGGCCCTGAGTGTGGGGGTGTCTCACCATAGAGAGGGGCATCCGCAGGCCTGGGAAGCGCCTGGGGCCACCTCTCTGGATGCCAGTGTGCCCGAGGGCTGGGGCAGGGGGGGGGCTGATGTGGGGCAGGGAGGGAGGGAGCTGGGTTTGAGTCCTCTGGGTTCTGCTGCTCAGGAACTGGGGACCGTGGAAAGCCATGTGAACTTTCTTAAATTATGGTAAAGTTTGTCAGTTTAACCTTTCTTTTAAGTGTACCTCTAGCAGCAGCGAGCACATCCACACTGCACAGCCCTCACCACCATCCGTCTGCAGAGTTCTTCTCTTCTTCCCTACAGAAGCTCTGTCCACTCCGCCCCTTGGCCCTCACCGTCTACCTTCTGTCTCTGTGGGTTTGCATCTGGGGGCCCCCGATAAGTGCAACCAAGCAGCATGCATCCCTTTGTGACGGGGGCGGGGAGGAGCCTGGCCGCCGGGACCTGGGGGCTGTCGTGTGTCTGGGATGGATGCGGGGTTTGCCATTGGGCTGCAGTTCTGGAACCGAGCTGCCGTGGCCAGGGCAGTGGGTGGCCCTGGGTGGCCCTGGGATTAGGCCCCTTCTGGGAGCTGTCACCGACCCCCAGCCGGTCTGCTCTGGATCCTGCCCTTTTTGACCCCTGCCACCTGCTCCCTCCCCGAGGCCCCGGGGCGGCTGGCCCTGCTCCCCTGGTCCTGGTGATGCTCCCCAGGCAGGGTGGCCCAGCGAGCGCCCCCACGTGCCTGCCGGCCTGGTGACACTTCCCCACACGTGTGAGGCCTCCCTCCTCAGGTGGGGTCACAGCCAGGCTGGTGCTCACACACATGGGGGTCTGCCGTGCATCTCTGGTGGGCCGTGTCTGTTCTTTGGTGCTGAGAGGGGCTTCAGGCAATGAGCCTGGGCCACCTGTCTCTCCCTGGACGCTTGAGGGGCTGAGCGCTAATCATTCCCACACCCCTCACTTCCACGTCAGAGACGCAGGAGGACCAGCCCGCTGTGTTTGAAAGGAGTCTGCTGGAACCGGGCAGGTCCACGTCCCACAGTGACCTCCCCCTGGCCTTGGGACAGGTGGGCCCCTAGACATCCAAGCGTCCGACTGCCGCAGCCCCTGGGCTGCCCCCCACCCGTGCGCCCTGCACCCGCTCCCCTCAGGTCTGTCCTCCTTCCTTCTGGCTCCCCCTCATTCTCCTTTAAGTATCTCATGCTGATCAAAGCCGTACACATGTGCAGCTTCACGTCCCCACAAAGGCTCCGAAGGAGAAGCGGACACCTGCCCCTCGGCCCCCACCGCCGTGTACCTGGCTTCCTAGAGATCTCCTTCCGTATTTGTTGTTTTCCTCCCTACAACTCCCCCCTCACCTCCTACCCTGCCCACCCTCTGACAGCCGCTCAGCGTGCTGCCTCCTGGAGGCCTTCCTGACACTGGACGGAGCTCTTTATATAGTCAATAACAGCGTATT
Source organism: Smutsia gigantea (assembly GCA_032199065.1). Taxonomy (NCBI): domain Eukaryota; kingdom Metazoa; phylum Chordata; class Mammalia; order Pholidota; family Manidae; genus Smutsia; species Smutsia gigantea. Next base: position 47,440 of record JAVSCE010006302.1, on the reverse strand, counting down.
GCCCACACATGTGTAGTGAGGCAGCCGACCAGGGCCAGCTGAGAATCCTGGCCACAGGCACCTTCACTTTACCCATCCTCCCCCCTCCAGGATTCTCGCCTCTCAATCTATGGGCCCTCACTCCTCTGCAGTGGTCCCTGGGCGGGGACACTGCAGCATTGTAATCAAATTCCATAATAACATAATACAATATACAAATAATAAAAATTACGACAAATTATAATAACCCTCAAGCCTGAGGAGATCCATTGCCACCAAGTGGTCACCCTGGGAGTATTCAAACCAGTTCCACTCAAATGCGTTAACCAAAAGGACCACGGGTGGGCCTTACAACACCCGCCCTCCCCAGCCTCTCAGCAGAAAGCCTTGCAGACACACAGGCTGGTCTTGTTGCTTGTCTCTGGCTTCTGCTTCGTCCTCAGTGGCTGGAACCACTGCTCCAGTCTCAGTTGTTGCTACAGCTCCAGTTAGAGTCTATTTGACTTTCCATCCAATTTCTGTCTGTCTGCTCCTGCCTTTATCAAATCAGCCTGCATCTGGGTCCTTGTGACTCCTCCTCCGAGTAGCAGGCTGTATTTCCTTTGGCGCTTTCACTGCTTGAGCCTGAGGACAGGAGCGGAGCCGGGAGTCCTCCACGAGCTGGGGAGGGGGCTGCGCCTCTCCTGGAGGAGCCTGTGGCTGCTGAGGTTTTGTTTTCTTTCGGGTTTTCCCCCAGCTTTCGACCCGGTGGGGTTTCAGCCGAGGAGGGCCTCCACCCCCACCTGTTCGTCAGACCTCCGCTCCTCCATCCCCGGGGCTGACGGCTCCACTACACCCTCCACCTGCCCCCGGCACCTGGCAGCCTGCGCTCTCGGGCCGCTCCTACTCGGGCCACTGCTCCTCCTGTGCTTCCTCTCGGGCCACCACGACGTCCTTTACCATGTCCACAGCACCTCGCAGGGACGCCATTTCAGTCACCAACAAGTTTTTTACCTCCTCAAGGGCACCTTGCAGCTCATGTTCTCGTGCTGCCTCTTCTCATGCTTCCTGCAGGAGGGCGTCTTTCTCCCTACGGCCTTTCTCGGTACTGTGCAGAAAAACCTCCCCACCGTTCCTGCCGCCTCAGGGGCACTCTGTTTCTTTAAGGACCTTCTTATTACACCAAGGGCCCCTCCTACTGCCTCAGGTGCCACCTCCACCCCTTCCCGGCCTTGGGGTGGGGCCCAGTCCTCTAGGAGGCAAGCCACGTGGGACCACATGTCCACTGAGGGACACTCCAAGGTCTCGCCATCCATAGGGGCAGCCCGTGGAGACACCCCTCCCATGAGGCAGCCTGCTCTCTTCCTCGGTCAACCATGAATCCTGCCAACTGCCGTCATTTGTCTTGCCAAGGGGCTTCAGCCCTGGGCAAGTTCACTCTGGATTCAATGAGACCAAAGAAATGATGACAGTGGAAAGTTCTTAGGGTGAAAGGGTCATACCCAGCTTTATTCCCACGGTGGCAGGTCAGTCACTAGAATCCCATCCGCGGTCTCTGCCTCTGGGCCTCTCTACCCGCGTAGCTGTCTCAGTCTCTGTCCTCGTCGCTGCCACCACTCCCGCCTCTGCTCTCCTGCAGCCTCGCCACCGTGTCGCCCAGAGCACTGGGTGGAGCTCTCTATGTCAATAACAATGTACTGCCCACACGTGTGCAGTGAGCCAGCCTATCAGGGCCAGGGGAGAATCTTGACCACAGGAACCTTCACTCTATCCACGGTCATTCAGGCTATTTGATTTTCAGCAGAGCAGATCCTGACCACCCAGCTGGACCACAAGCGCCAAAGGCAAGGCTCAGATCTCCCTGCTACCGTGGTGAAGGCACAGAGGAGACAGATGAAACGTGTTGGCTGGCATGTTTATTTCCTACAGCTGATGTAACACATCATCGTGAACTTCGTGGCTTAAGACAACACAAATGTGATCTTGCGCAGCCTGGAGGCCAGGAGTCCTACGGTAAGGTGTGGTCAGGGCCAGTTCCTTCCGGAGGTTCACCCGAGCACACCTCAGAGGCTCTCTGCCTGGAAGTAACACACCAGGGTGCTGGCATCGCAGGGGAGGCACTGTTCAGCCAACCATAGCCGGACAGACAAACTAATGATCCAGTCTGGCCTGCTGGGTGTGGGGTGTGAATGTGTGTGAGCTGATAACACGAGGGCCGTTTTCTCCTCCTTCTCTTCCTGGGACCCTGGCTGTGCGCCGGGACAGCAAGGAACCCTCAGGTGGGCAGGACAGCAGAAAAGAGGCGGTGTCTTCCAGCAGAGGCTTCTGTGGACTTCAGTCCCCAGCCTGTGGGGGCTCAGCCAGCGCCCTGCATGGCTGGTTTATCCCTGGGCCCCAGGGTAGCAGGTCAGGTCTTGGGACTACATTCAACAAGACAGGGTGGGACTGAGGCCCACCAGCCTGTCTTCTGCATTCAGGGAACAGCCAGGTCGCAGAAGGGTGAGAGCATGGGGCTGGGCGAGCTGCGGGTGTCGGCAAGGAGCGTCCGCTGTGCTCCCGAGAGGCTGGACAGAGCTCCAGACTGAAGCGTTCTTAGGTGATTAGGGGCTGAAGGCTGGTGAGCAGCTGTCGGGGGGGACGGCGGCTGCACACGGCCCAGACTGGGGCTGGAGGTACGTCTGTGTGCGCCTGTGCTGTCTGGCAGGATGTGAGGACAGGTGCTCTGTTATCTACGGGAGGGTTTGGGAGACAAGCCACCGGCCTGAGGGTTGCAACCAGCCCCGGCTGGCCCCTCGGACCGTTCTCATGCGGGCTCTGCACTGCCAGGCATGCACTCTTAGCTTCACGTCACACTGGGGGGCATCAGGGGATGGACCTGTGTTCCCTCATCCTGCCAGGGGCTTCTCCCTCCTTAAAGAAATCTAGTCCTGGGCGTTTACCCTGCCCCAGTTTCCCAGGTGCAACCTGGCTGCCAGCCACGGCTCTGCCCAGGAAGGAGGCTGCCCGGGCCTCCAGGGGCAGCAGGGACCCGTGGCTTCCTGTCCTCCAGGTGGATGGGACACACATGGATGGAGGGTGATGCCTGCCGTAATGGAAGGCCTTGTGAGTGAGTGATGCCCACAGAGCCATCCAGGTGCAGAGAGCAAAATGAAGCTGGTTCTGCCGGTGCACACGCTGCGCGTCGGACAGGCTGCTGCAGGCCGTGAGGACGACCCCAAGGTGGGGACCACCATATGGCGGGGAGACGAGGCTGGGGAAGCTGGGGGTCACGAGGCCACGAAGACTCGGGGCCGGGCCCTCAGACACCTGGAGGGGCCTCCTGATGCAGGCGAGACATGAAGGCTTTCTTCAAGAAGGCCATGAAGCTCGAAGCTGCCGTTTAAGTCATGATTTGCAAAGACAGTTCGGAGCGATTCAACAAAACAAGTGGAAACTGCAGGTTCCTGGTTTGGATCGACATCAAAGGTGCCTCACTGTCAACTTTAAATTTATCTCGGAAGGAGTTTGGAAAAAAAAATCAGATAAAATGGCCGGAATGTGAAATGAAGGCCTGCAGAGAAGCGGATGGACGCCGTCTCTCGCTGAGGATGAATCATAAAGGACACGTGCTCTGGTCGCGGCCGCAGCAGCCGCTGTGAAGAGAGCCCCATTCTGAGTAGAACTGACAGACAGCTGCTGGGTTCCCGGGTAGTCCAGCTGGTGCGCGGCCGTGTGGAGGCCCCGGGGAAGCGTGGATGAGGGACAGCTCTGACACTAAACACAGAGCAGGCACGACCACTTTTCTAAAGCAACAATAATAAGAAACGAATTTGAATTGCCTTTGATAGCAGGAGCTTCTAGTCTATACGGACTGTGATCTCACCGTCCTATGGCGTGAGGACGCAGTAAGGAACAGGCAGGAAGATGTAGGAAAAGGCATCCAGGCAGGTAATAAAAGTCCTATGTTATCTTTCTGGGTTTTTTAGTATTTATGGTTTTTGCCAATTTTTTTAAAAATGGATATTTTGTGGCTCTTTGTACTTGTAGGAACACATTCACCTCTGTTCCTAATTTTGCATTCCTAATTTTGTGTTTTTTTTCCTTAAAGAGGCCCCACGTTGCATCCACTCACTAGCCCAACTCTGCCACTCACTGAACACTCCCCCACGGCACCCCGGGAGGCGGCCCTGCCCCTGGGCTTGTTATCCGAAAAATGTGTCCCCTTCCCCACGCCCAAAGACATCCACGTTCTGATCCCTGGACTCAACGAATGTGACCTTGTTTCAAGAGGTCTTTGTGCGTGGAATTAAGTCAGGACTTTGCGGAGGGGAGGCCTGTCCTGCATGACAGCCAGGCAGGCGTTGACAGCAGTCGGCATGTCCTTAGGAGACAGGCCCTTGAACACGGAGGCAGGCATGGAGGTAAGGCGGCCACAAGCCCCGTGACGCTGGTGGCCTCCAGAAGCCGGAGGAGTCAAGGGATAGACCCTCCCCTGGAGCCTCCGGAGGGAGCAGGGCCCAGCTGACACCTTGATTTGGACATTCTTGGCCTCCAGAGCCGAGAAGATGCATCTCTGCTGTTTAAAGTCCCCGGGTGCAGTCATTTGTTACGGCAGCTGCGGGAGACTCAGACGCAGTCTGAACATCTGGGCTGGGGAGAGCGCATGCTGCCCGGCCTGTGCCCAAGCCCATCAGGCTGGCTTCCTCATCTCCCTCACATCTTTGTGCGTGTGCCTCCTGCCTGGACCACCCCACAAATGCCATGTTCTGCCTGCCCCCGCCCTGTGTCATTTTGCCCCATAGCACTTGCCCCTTGCCTCACACCTGCTTGCTTACCCCAGTCACGCTGCTCGCCACCTCCCCTCAGCCAGCACCTCCATGAGGGCAGACAGGGCCTGGCACGGGAGGCAGGTGCCCAGTACATTGCTGTTAGATGAGCTGAATTGGGAAAGAAAAATAGATTCCATCATCCTGGGTGCTCACGGGAGGTCTCGCTGTGTTTCCATCACAGTTTCTGGGCTTAGATCCCATCGCAGGCATTGCTGGGAGAGAGAAGGAACAGGAGAAGGAGAAGGAAAGCCACAGCCGGGTGCCCAGGGACCCCGTGGTTGTGGTTTCTCTGCTCCACCAGCCAGGGCAGGACCCAGGCAGGCTGTGTATTTTGGCGGCTGTGCCCTGGGAGGGAGGGCGTCAGGACTCGGCCCAGTGCGTCTTCAGCAGGGAAGTGGTGAGTGGCCCCAGGGGGCTTGCCCTGGCCTCACACCCCAAGGACCTGAGCTGGGATCTGCCTTGCCTCCTGGCATCTCTGAGCTCTGCCTCTCAGAGTCCCCACCTCTCAGAGCGCCACTTCTTCTTCCACCAAAGGGAACATGGCACTTCCCTTGCTCAGCCCGTGGGGTCAGAAGTTATGAGCCCTCAAGGGCCTAGCAGAATGCCTGGCAGCACACGGAAGGTTCTAGTAAGCAGCAGTATTGCTCTGCTTAGAAAGCCGCATTGCCAGTGGGTTCTTGGGAGCCCTGGGCAGCCTTCCCTGTGGGGCCACTCCGTAAGCATCTGATCCCCATTATACTGTGGGAGCTGACAGGAGCGCAGCCCACGATCTCACTGCTGAGGGTCTGGCTAATCAAGAGCACAGACCATGGACTCCACACCGAGAGGCGGTGCTGGAGAGCTGGTCGGAGCTCACATAGGCCATCTGCTGCCTCTCGGCCCAGCGGGATCAAACAATCGCCATTCCTGGGATTTTTATGACACCGAGGCTTGGACCTGTGGGCCAGAGAGGCCAGCCTCCGGTCGCACCTCCTTGCTGAGCCCCGCTGTGCTGTGCTGGCCCGCAGGCCTCTCAGGGGCCGGGCATTTCAGCCTGTGGACCCCCCACCCCCTCACTGACTGGAGACAGAGGCTGGAGGGTGAAGGCCTGGCTGCCCGGCAGGACCACCCATCTCCAGTGGGGACTGAACAGAACCGTGTGGCCTGCAGGGCTCAGCTTTCCCACCAGCACTCAGAGCCGGACTCAGGGGAACCCCCTCAACCTCCGGCACTTCGGCTCTGGCTTCACATGCCCCCCAGTCCGACTCTGTGCCCACTGGGGCTTTTCTCGGTGTCCCCGCTCAGGACTGACCAGACAGCGGGCATGTCTCTGGGGCTGGTGACCTCACTGCCTCCCGAGGAGAGTCTTCCTGTACTTGGACAGCATGGTTACCTGCCGCCCTAGAACATCACCAGCTCCCGCTCTCTCCGCAGACGTGCTCGGCCCCTCCTCCCTGAGGCAGCCCTCTGATGGGGGAAAGCAGTAGCCCTGTCCCCTGCACCTTCTTTCCCTGGCCCTTTGGCTTCACCATCACCTCCCTCTGGCTATGCTCTGGCACCACAGATATTGGTGGAGAAAGCCGAGCAATCAGTCGAATGCTTCCCCTGGTGTGTTAGAGCAGATGCAGGGACACCCTGGGCCCTTCCTGACAGAACCATCCAGGGTGTCAGAATAGTCTTGCTCCCAGGCGGGAGCGACGTGGGGCGGCCAGGGCAGCCCCCGGAGAGCCTGGATCTGGACCACATACCTTCATTCACCCATTCACTCATTCGTTCACACATTTATGCAACACGTGTTTCCTGAGGCCCTAAGTGCCAGGCAGTCACCTGTTGTCGAGTGTAATTCTAGACATGCCGTGGGAGACCTGGAGCAACTGGCGTCCTCAGGAGGGTATTGTTTTCCTAGATGAGTGGGTAGGTCTGAGCAGTAAATGCCATAAAAAAATCATTTTTCTATTTCTGAGCACACTTGTCAGCTTAATGGGGGTTCTGAGTGGTTTGCTGAACTTGTGCAAAGGAGAACAGAGCTTAAAAAGCTGCACACTTGCTCTGCATCGATTCTTCCTCTGTTGCTTTTCCCCCCAAAAGAAATCCATCGTCCACCACACAGAATTTGCCAGTCTTTCTTGCCAAGGCCTTTCCTGCTCAGGGTGCGTTGTGGGGGCCTCTGCGCTGCCTCTGACATGGTCACCAAACAGACCCCAGGTGCTTGCCCATACAACGCCCCACACGGGGGGCGCCTTCCAGTCGGTCGGGTGTGCGTGACTGTCTGTGATGGGCTGCACTGTGTCCCCCCAAATTCCTATGCCGAAGACCTAACCGCTGGACCTCAGAATGTGACCTGACTTGGAAACAGGGCCTTCATGCCATGAGTTAAATGAGGCCGCACTGGAGCAGGGGTTCCCTAATCCAGTATGACTGGTGTCCCCACAACAGGGGAACGTTGGACAGACACACAGTTGGGGAAGCTCGGCCCTGCTGCCACCCGGTGTCAGGCTGCCGGCCTCCAGGACCTCGAGACAACACACTCCTGTTGTTGAAGCTGCAGCAGTCCAGGAAACACACACCGTCTCAGGAGACGGCATGCAAATGGCAGGAGCCACCAGCGGCTCTGCGCTGAGATGCCACTTCCCACCTACCACCTCAAAAAGAGCAGAACTCGTGGGAGAGCTGCGTGCCCATCTTGGCAGACTGTGGGGCGCACAGCCAGCCCTCCTGGAGAAAGCATTTTGTCACTGAGCGTGGAGTGCCTCTGGGTGTCCTCACAGCGGCCGACTCTGCTTCTGAGGTCTGCCGAAACCACGGAGGGCGACAGGCTCCGGGGGCGGGGGACACCCACGGCGCTGCCTACCCAGGGCACCCTGGCAGTGGCTCGGACGTCTGAGGAAAGGGCAGGCCCCACACGGGAGCGCCCACAGGCAGAATTTGACGGGGAGCTTCCATCGCGGGGCCCTGGGCTGTTAGGTACAGACGCCCTGAGCAATTCAGTTCCTGGGGAGAAATGGGCAAACAGTGGTCAGCGCGAGGGGGCTCCACGCAGCCCTGCTCCGACAGCAAGGGGGCTGCTCCGGACGCTTCTCTGGGAGCAGAGGCCCCACGAGTCGGGCCCCACACCCGAGCTCTGGTGGCGCGCAGCTGCCTCTCCTGGACCAGCCCGCCAGGAGCCCACTTGCTGGCCCCAGCGCCTGGCACACTTCCACATCTCCGGGCGGGCCTGTCTGCCTGCCCTTCGGCTTCCCACCAGCTGGGTCCCCACGCTTGTCTCTGGGGCTCCCCTGCGTTTCTCCCACCAGCCCTGAGCCCCGTGAGGTCAGCTTCGTCCCGGGCATCCCCACAGTTGTGGCCCTGGATTCCAGCCTGCCTTGCCTCTTCCTCTGCCCTCACTTCTCTCCACATTCCCTGAATTTTCAGGCAGAGACCCAGGGGCTCCAGCCATGGGAGTGAGGTGTGCTGGGGGCTGGCCATTGTTGTAACAAAACAGCCTCTCTGTTTATGTCTCTGGGGCGTGGGGTTTAATGGATACCAGGCCTCACCCCATCTGACATCCACTGGAGGGCTTTCCCGGAAAGGGAGCCGATAGAGGTCCCAAGTCAGAGACACGGGAGGCAGCGTGGCCCAGGGTCAGCACCCGGCAGCCAGGACGGCCAGTGCCCGAGGCCCAGCTCTGCGGCTGCTGGCCAAGCCTCCTCGGCTGCCACCGACTCTCTGGGCCTGTTTCCCGTGTCTGCAGGAGGAGCGCGTGTGCCGGCCTCAGAGGGTGTGGGGCTGGGAAAAGCTTGGCCAGGTGCCTGCACAGGTGGGCTTTGCGGCTGGCGTCAGCACAGTGGCCCGAGGACGGGCACAGCAGGGGTGGGGAGGCTTTCCATCTCGGGCCAGACAGGAGCACGGCTGGGGCCACGTCCCCAGTGCCACAGGCGTGGCAAGACCAGCAGTGATCCAAGAGGCTGAACGGAGCTGAGACACGAGCTGGCCACACCACGGCTGCCACTTCCATCTGTTCACCCGTTGCTGGGGCCCCTGCTGTGTGCTGGGCCCCGGGGCACTGGGGGAGTTGTGGGGGCCCCCAGGAGTGACTGGGACGCAGTCCCAGGTGGAAGCTTACCCAGGGAAGTTGGTGGTAACACCCCAGGGGCTGCCCCGGGGGGAGAGGCCAGGATCCATGCAGAAGGAAGCTGGGGATGAGGAGGGCTCCCAGGCTTCACGGACGAGCAGGATTTGGACAGAGAGAGGCCCAAAAGAGGGGGAAAGAGGCCTGGGCGGGGTGGGGGCTTCCCTGGGAACAGTGCACACAGCTGTCAGGGGCATAGCACCTTCCCCTGGGCCCTGGTTTGGCCCTACTGGCCGCTGTCGGGGTCCCACCTTCGCCACGTGCCTGGCGGCTGACTCTGGACTGCACAGCAGCTCTATGGGAGCCGGCTCCACTGGTGTATGGCCGAGACACTCAGCCCACGGACAGGCCACAAGGCCAGGTGGCCACAGGGAGGCCTCACTGCTTCTTGGACTAGAGGCTGGCCTGCCTCCTCCCAGATGCCTGCTGAAACCACTCATCCCTCCACCGGGCCATGCATCCACCCGGTGCTGCCCAGCCCAGCCCATCTGCCTGCCCTGGCCAGGAACAGGTGGGCAGCCTGGGAGGACCTGCCCCAAGGGCTCTCCACCACGGCCAGGCCAAACCCCTGGGTTCTCTGAACTCTGAACTCCCGGGACCCACATTGCTGTGATGGGCGGGAAGGGTCAAGCGTGGATGTCCCTCTGAGAACTCAGGGGTGCCCTTGGACCCTTGTCTCCACCCCCCAAGGAAGTAGGCCCCCTGGGGAGGGGCAAGCACTCCGCTCCTTCAAGAGGTGAGCTCCAGCTCTGAGAGCCCCCGTGGGTCCCCCGTCCCTGACCAGCCTGCCTCCCCGACCCCTGGGGACTCTCAAAGAAAGACGAAACATCAGTGGCGTTTCCTCGTTTGGTGACGGGCAGCTCAGCCCCACGTTCGTTATCAGGCGGCCTCCGAGTCTCCGTGAAGGAAACGGGTGGTTCGGATACCAGTTTGTGCAGAACTGAGGGCGGAAGCTCTGGCCCAGGCTCTGGACACGCACAGCCTCCAGGAGGCTCCACAGGTGCGGGGTGGCGGGCAGGCAGAACTCGTAGTTGGGCGCTGCGATGGGAAGCGGCCTTGGGTGCCCTGGGGGGCATCTCAGAGACGGGGTTCACTCGGAGACCCCACTCCCCAGCCATGCGGCCTGGGTGGAGCTCAGGGTGGCACACAGAGAGGAGTGGAGGGATGGCCTCCAGGCCTGCTGGAGACAGGTGCACAGCCCTTCACATGTACTGAGCCCGGAAAGCGGCTTGTCGCCCTGCAGCCAGGGAGCGGCGCCTGGGGTCTGCTCCCGGGTCACACAGTCACGCCGGTGCCTTTGCCATGGCCTCCGGGGTCAGAGCTGGCCGGGACCACACCTGTGTGTGGGCATCGCTCTGGCTTGCGCTGCGAGGTGTACAGGCCACCACCCGGTCCCGGTCCCCGTGCCAGGTCTGGGTCAGTGGCCTGCTTCCGTGATGTTGTTAGCCCTCCTGTGAAACGGAGTGCGGCCCCTCCTGCACGTTCGCTGCGGGATCAAGCAAGCTGGGGACTCTCCAGGACACAGCCCATGCCCAGGGACGAGGCCCTCAGTGGGGCGGGCCCCTTGCCTCACCCTGACCTCCTGACCCCCAGGCCCAGGCCCAGTCCTACCAGTGAACTTCTGTGGGTGCTTGCTGTGTGTGGTGGTGTCTGGGCTGGGCCTCACTCTTGCAGACAAGGCCTGTCCCAGGAGGGCGCCCCCTGCCCAGGGGAGGTGCACCAGCGGCCCTGAGGGACCTCGGGCTCACCCCCTGCTGCAGGAGGCCCGAGGGCACCCGGCCCCCAGTGAGGCAGCCCAAGTGGGAAGGCCGGGTCTGTGGCACAATGGTGCCACCTCATGGCCACACATGAAATCGCAGCCAGGCCCAGGCAGGAGGTCTGGCAGTAACCCCAGGGTGGTGGACTCCCCACTGGCTGCCTCCTGATCACTCAGGTCCCTAGCCTAGCAGCACACCCCCAAGGTGGGAGTTCTGGGCTGGGGATGGCCCTGCCCCTGTGATGACCACCAAGCAGGGTCGACAGGGCGCCCAGCTAGATGACAACTTTGGTGAGTGGGACTGGCCATGGATGACTGTCCCCGTCAGGAGCAGGTGCCAGGGACTCTGAGCAGGGAGGAGCTGGTCACTAAGGTGGTCACAGAAAACCAGGAGATGGAGTGACGCTTGCAGGGGGAGCCCGTTAGACACTGGGAACAGAGCTTCTGGGCAAAGGGGGGCAGCAGGTGCAGAGGCCATGGGGCAGAGGCCAGGGGCCATCGGAGGGCAGGGAGGCAGCCGGGCGGCCGCATGGCTTTGTAAGGAGATGAGGCAGGAAGGACCCCACTGGGAGCTGAGTGTGGGCAGTGGCATGGCCCCATTATTTATGGGCAGAAACCCAGAGCCTGTGATGAAGCTGCTTCAGGTCCCAGGTGCCAGAGATGGGGGTTGAGGCGGAAACACGAGCCAGGCAGAGACCCATCTGGAAGCCCGCACGTCGGGAGCCCCTGCGGAATCGGCACAGGCGAGAGAGGATGTGAGTGGCCGAGGCCAGCACAGCACCACTCAGGAGCCCTCACCTTCTGGGCGCGGTGCAGGAGGAGGGCTGCGCCACGAGGCCCCTCCGTGGGGGAACGGAGAGCAAAGGGCCCAGAGGAGCAGACACGGGATGAGGCAGAGACTTCTGTGTTCTTGAGAAGCCCCTGGATTTACCCCCCCGGGCTGACATCTGCCGCAGACCTCGTGGCTTACAGCACAGTCGCAGTGTGGCGGGGCCACGCTCTCAGGGGTCAGGATGGCGTCTTGCTGTCTGTTCTGGCTCCAGGGACTCCAGGCATCCCTGGGCTGTGGCCACATCCCTCCTTCCCTCCTGCATTGCCACGTGGCCTCTCCCGGTGTGTCTGGACCCTTTTCCTCCTTTAAGGACACCGGGCCTTGGGTTTAGGGCCACCTCCTCCGGGAACATCTCAAGACCCTTAATTATATCTGCAAACTCCCTTTTACAAATGATGTCATAGTCATAGGCCCAGGGGCTGGGACATGGACACATCTTTCTGGGGACCCCATTCACCCTCTGCAGCCCTTAGTTTACTGCCCACTCACTCTCTGCACCAGGTATGCACACACACACAGTGGTCACTGTGCTGGGGATGCACCCATGAGCAAGGCCAGTTTGTTCATTCATTCATTCACTCCCTCAGCTACCCTGTGCCATGTGCCTACTATGTACCAACCCTGTGCCAGGACCCGTCCTGCACCCAAGAAACCGCCTGGTGAACTCGCTACTCCAAGGGCAGAGGCCACGCCAGGACTGTGCCCACTTCCTGGGGAGCCCCTGATGGGGAATGGGGCTTGGGCAGGTCTGACCCCCGGTGTGGGGCATGTTGGGGGGCAGAGGCCAGCAGGGGCCTGGACCACAGGGTGGCTATAAGAGAGAGTCCCCCAGGTGTGCGGTGAGTGCCTGACCAAGGTGCCCTGAGGGTCCTGCCCCCAGGGAGCCTGTCTTGGGGGTCCTGCAGCCTCAGTCAGCGGGAGCAACACGACGGAGACTGGCCCCGGGGTGAACGTCCTGGATTCAGACGACAGCCACTGGGCTGTGACCAGTCACCAAAGAGCAGCTCCAAGTGGCACACGCTCATGGCCCACAATGATGGTCGAAGTCGGGTCAACATCTGTGGGACATTTGCTGGCTGTTGTTGGACGTAGGTTTTTAAAGGGCTGTATCTCGTTTTAGGTTCAAACAGCTTTATTTATTATTATGGCAGCTGACATGCCAGCTACACGCAGTGGAAGCACACTGATAATGGTTTTACATGTCCACACCCCGGAGCTGCCCCTAATCGAGACAGAGAAGCAAACCTCACCCCAAAGTCTCCCCTGCCCTGCCCAGGGAACACGGAGTTTCGGGCTCTGGACCCTGCTGGCGGAGCAGGCGCTCAGCTGCCCCCCTCTCTAGGCCCCCTACCCGATGGGCTCAGCAGACCCAGGCCCTCCACCTGTGAACCGGCTTCTCCCAGTTCAACCAGTAGGTCTCTCTTTGGAGGGCAGAGTGACACTGCTCACAGGACCCGTCTTACATTGTCCTGAAGTGTAATTAAAGCAGGTGGAGTCGCCGGCGAGCTTCTGGGGCCCGGCTGTCCCTTGGAGGCAATTGCTTGTCACCACCTTCCTCCCTCGCAGACACTAAGGGCCAATTTGTCTTATAAACCCGAGACCTGGCCTGTGCACAGTCTGACTTCTTACCTGACACAAAGGGCCTTTGGTGACATTTCTCAGTCCAATTTCAAGTCAACGTCCAGCCTCAGTGGGGACCCTGCCTGAGACAGCCACACTCGCCCTGCAGAGGCCCCCGTGCATGGCCTCTCCAAGCCCTGGTCCCCCAGCAGGCACGATCCACTGTGGTTGCCAGCCTTCTGAGGTGTGCTCTAGATAAAGGAAATGAGGCCCAGAGAGGCTGACTGACCTGCCAGGGTCACACAGCCAGAATCCAAACCCGGGTCTGTCTGAATCATGCCTAGCTCTTTCCTTCAAGACTGCCTGCCCTCTCTTCTGCCCCTCCCCTGCCCTTCCTTTCCATACTTCCCCTCCTCTCCCCTTCCTGCCCCCAAGTTCCCAGGTGAAAGTAGGTCCCACCTCCTAGGCAGGCAGATGGCAGCCCAGCTCTCCTCCACACACACGGCGCCAGCGTGGACTCACTGAAGGATAAGAACTCAGGAAGCCGGGCTCCAGCAGCCGCTGGACCCCCTGGAGGACCCTGGGGCAGGGGTCCCGTGGGGGTGGGGGAGCGGCAGGGGGCAGGGGTTTCCTGGAGGCGGACAGTCCACACCGGGGCCCTGGATGGGAGGGGCCCCGCTCAGGCATCCCGTGGGGCTCATCCCCGCCTGGCCCTCCCCCACCACGCGACCGAAGTCTGTGGGTTGCGGAAGGTGCCCGCCGAACCTCACCTTTCTAAATGGCTCGTGAAGACCAGCAGTCTCCCCAGCAGCCCGGGGACTGAAGTCTTGTGGTCTGGGCCCTTGGAAACTCCTCAGTTTCCCATCTGTGAGGTGGGAATCACTGTCCCTGCCATGCCACGGGCCCTGAGAGAGGGGCTGGGACACTGAGATGGTGGCTGTGTGTGTGTGAGCGGCCTGCCCACCCTGGCAGGGCTGGCCTTCCCTGGGCACTTCCTAGAGGAAGGCAGGGAGGCGAGTGGAGGGGCCTGAGGAGCAGCGCCCCAGGGCCAGGCAGGGGACCTGGTCGCGTGCACAGGGACCCCGTGGGGCTGGAGGGCGTCCAGCCTTTATAGCCTGGCTCCCAGACACACTGTCTTGCTGGTAGAGCGCCACCGGCCCCCCGGAGAAGGTTGCAGCGGGCACCCACCCGCAGAGCCTGCTGGGCCTGCCCCTGCCCCCCTCTGTTCCTGAACAAGCCTCCAGGAGGCCCCTGGGGCCCCTCCCCACCCACCTGCGCCTAGCGAAGCCCCTGACCCCGTCTCCTCCTCGCGACCCACCGCCCGCCTCTCGGTAGGGCCCCACCAGTGCTCCTCGCACAGGGAGTCGACCCCATCTCTGTCCCCTGCTGTCACAGTCCTGACTAATGTCCTCCTTACCAAGGAAGGCCTTCCAGCACGTCGGCTGGTTGCCTGCTCTTGTATTCTGTGTACCTGGAATCAGGCCTCAGAACTCTTAGAATACAAAACAACAGTGTGACACCGTCAACGATGCTGATATTTTGGTATTGAAAAGTAGCCCAGTGCCCTGACAGTCACAAATCAGGCACCTTCGCGCCCACGAGCCAGCATTCACACACGACACTGACCTGGCCTCCGTGGACACTCTGCCGAGGGCACCCACCCTGAGGCAGGTGGGAGGGGTCGGCAACGCTTGGCTCAGAAGCCGATGACGTGTGGGGCGTGGGGAGGGACTGAGGGTAGGGCAGGGACTACCCGTCCGCTCTCATGGGACGGCCTCCCATCAGTTACAGAAAGTGGAGTTACAGATAGTTGGAGACGTCAGAGTGACCCTCCCTGGGTGGCTCTGGAGTTCTGCTGACCCCACCTTCCTGGGCCCATGGGAAACATTCCCATTTGTGTCCCAGGGAGAGCACAGCCCTCCCCCACACCCCTCAACAGGCAGCAGGACAGCCCCCTCCTGAGGCGCTTCAAGTCCTGGGGGCACAGCAGGACAGGGGACAAAGGGGCGTGGAAGTGCCCTTCCCGGTCTAGGGCCTGACAACCCTCTGCCTACCCTTCAACTCACAGTTTGTGCTGCCTCCTCCAGGAAGTCCTTCCTGATAGCCTTGGGGCGGGCACTGCCTCCTTGGAGCTGTACCGCCTTTGCACCCACTGTGGGGAAGCTCTCCCTCACTCCCGCCCTGCTCACACGCACAGGCTTGAGGGTCAGCCCCTGCCTCGCCGACAGTCAGGGCTCCAAGCACGGGGATCTGGGCTTAGAGGCCTGGGCGGCTTGGACCCAGGGCCCCTGTGCCTGTTTCCTCATCAGTAAAATGAGTCCCAGTTCCAGTTATTTGGGGGGCCAGCTTCCCTTCTCCCAGGACTGAGCCCCCCAAGGCAGGAAAACCTTGGGTTCGCCTCGGTCTCCATGCTGCTCTGGGCGACGGGGGCACACAGTTGGCATTTAACGGACTGAGCGCTCGTGATGTGATGGCTGGGGGTGGTGGGGCAGGCGCTGCGCCTGGGGTCGGCCCCAGCTCGGCGTGAGTCCCCCACCCCGCTGTTGCCCACGCACACGGCCCTCCCCTGGTGCTGATTGTGGAGCCTATGAAGGGGCAAATCCGAGTCTGTGGTGTGCACCTGGGGCTCCCCTGGCCCACCCCACACCGGGCCCAGCCTCCTGGGCCTTCCGCAGAGGGCGTGGCTGGGAGGTGGGTGGGAGGCGGGTGGGGACAGGCCCCGAGGAGACCCCTGTGGCCCTTAGAGGAGTGTTCAGTCTTAGGAGGGCAAGGACGGCCCTCCCACCCTGCCCAGGGTCCCCCTGCCTCCGGCCCACAGCACCCCACAGCACCTCTGGATCTCCAGAAAGCTTATTTGGTTAGGGCTCCCATGGGCATGCCCACTATTTTAAGAAGTAAAACTTGGTTTCACTGGAAAGTCTTGAGTGATCAATTTTAATTAAAATGTTAGTGTTGTTAAAATAGGTCAAGAAACTGCTGAAGAGTTCTGTGATGTGTTCCCTGCATCAATTGCTTTAGTGTCTTAAGGCCTTTCAAATACTGGTGGTTCTACAGTGATGCCTCGCAAATCCACGCTGGTGACCGGGCCCACTTCCGTTTCCGTGTTTGCAGAGGACAGGCGTAGCGGGTGTCCCTTCATGATTGACAGGGCTCTCCCGGGGTGCCTGGCCTGCATCCCCTAATGGGGCCTTCCCCAACTCCTTCCAGGTCCCGGAGGGAGAACCCGCCCCCTCGGGCCAGAGGGCGAAGACCCAGTGCTGGCGAGGGCCCCTCAGCAGGCCATAGGAAAGGCGCCTGCCTCCCCACCGGCCCCTCGGCGCCCTGGGGGTGTGCACCCATGGACGGGAGGCTTTTGCACCTGCTGGTCCCTCTGCCTGGAAGGAAGGCTCCTCCCAGAGGTCCCTTGTTTTGCCCCCCACTTCCCCGAGCCCCTGGCTCTCACCCCCATCCCTGTGGGGTCATCCCCAGCTCTCCAGCAATTGAGCCAGGTTGCATGGTAACTAGCCTTGCCTTCTCCCCTTGTCTTCCCCATTCCTACTTCCAACACTGCTCCCTTTAAGTCCCAAAGAAACGTTCTGCACTCAGACCGGCCATGGGGGAACAGCACCCCGAGCGGGGTTGACTTATGCCTTTTGGGGTAATAGGAAGTGGTGTGTGTTCAGGTCGCCAGGCTGGGCCATCTGGGGAGCAGACGGTGAGGTGGAAGGGGTCTGGGCTCCTTGTTCCAGAATAAGCTTTGAGATGCGGCATCCCCAGGTCCCAGGGCCAGTCAGTGCCCAGGAAGGGTGTCTAGGAGCCTGGCCCTCAGGGCTGCTCACACTCCATCCCCGCTGCACCAGGCTCCTGCTTACAGTGAGAAGCACACCCTTCGGGTCCCTTGGGGAACATACCTGGGCACCCCAGGAAGGGGGAGGCAGGGCGGGGGCTTGGATCTCCTCCGAGAGTGGGGACTTCCTTCCATTCAGTCAGCCGCCTTTCATGTTGTCGCCATGTCCTTGCTGCACAGCTTTGCGGTCTGGGTGGTCCCCCTTGCGCACTGTGGTTTTGTGGCCTATGCTGCTGGTGTCATGTCCAGAGATCCTCACCAGGTCGAGTCCTGTCTCTTGTGGGTTTAGTTCCTCTGTTGTGCATTGAGGGTAACAATGTCTACTCTGTTAGTTAAAGGAGGTTTGAGTAATTCCCCCGCCTGATTCGTGTCTATCCCAAAACCTTGGAAGGTGACTTTGTGTGGAATTAGCGTTTCTACAGATGTGATAAGTTGAGATGTGGGCATGCTGGGTTAGGAGCCCTTCTTAGAAGTGAAAACGGAGAGACAGAGGCAGACATGTGCAGAGAGGGGAAGGCCATGTGACGACAGGGCAAAGGTCAGAGTGACACGTCTACAGGCAAGGCTTACTGACCACCACCAGAGGTGGCAAGAAGCAAGGACCCTACCCTAGAGCCTCAGAAGGAGGGTGGCCCTGCAGACACCTTGAGCTCGGACTTTTGGCCTCGGGAACATGGAAAGAATCAATACCCGCTGCTCCCAGACCCCAGGGCACCACTTTGTTACCGCAGCCCCAGGAGATGGTGTGGCTGGCGGCCCTTGCAATGAACTTGCCTGAACTGGTGTGGCCCCCACACTGCTGCCTCGAGTTCATTGCACCGGTCACCTGCCCACTTGCCTGCTTCTCTTTCTGCCTGCCTCCTAGTCCCTGCTGCCCACCTCACCCAGCCACAGCGGGCCACATCCTCACCTTCCTGCTCAGCAGTGAGCTGCCCGGATCTGGGGGTATCCAAGCAAGGCTGGACTTGGGGAGGACCTGAAGGCCCCTCCCAGCCTGCCAGGAAGGCCCTGGTGAGTCAGGTCCAGCCTGGGGCTCCCACAGACCTGCCCCCTCTCTTTTGTGTGGTCCCCTCCCAGCTTCAGAGGCCTGTGGCCCCAGGACCCTAGGGCAGAAGCCCACGGGCATGTCTAGACCCCCCAGCCGGCACCTGTCAGAACATTCCAGCCAGGAATCAGCCATCCCGGGCTGCCAGCATGCCTCTCACTCCCTGCGGTGAGGGGGCAGCTGCCGCCCACCCCTGCCAGCGCTCCCAGGATGCTCCAGTATCCGGCCCGTCCGGCCTGCCCTCTGGGAGGTGGTGTCTCTGCATCAGGTGTCCTGCACTTCCTCCACCTGGGATGCACCTGTCGCCACCTGGCCAGCTTGCACACCCTCCTGCTGGGTCGGGCCATCCAGTGAGGAAGCCTTCCAGGGCAGCCTGATTCAGCCCTACTGGCCACAGTCACAGGGCCCGCTGCTCCGGGAAAGGCCCCGTATGCAGCGCTGGAGGGCAGCAGGCAGCCAGCACAGCCATAGCACCCGGCCGGGGTGGAGGCCCCCAAGAGGACAGGGCTGTCCGTGCCTATCTGGGCCAGGTGTCTTTTAGGAGAGTGTGCCCAGGCAGGCCGCCACCTCCAGAGCGTGGTGCTCGTTCTGGGTCATCTGGACCGGCTGTGGGCGTCAGCAGCCTGGATGGAGCCCCTGGACATTCTGCCCAGGAGTCCCAGCCCCAAGCACGTGGGCCTGTTTCCCTGGGGGAAGGGCAGGTGCCAGGGAGGTGCCCCCTCCTTCCCTGTCGGGGGCGAGGCCTCTGCACAGGAGAAGCTCTGGGGTGTCGAGGCAGGGGAAGGGCTGCACCTCCAGAAAGGCAGGGTCCAGGAGGGTTCCCTACGCATGGCCCGAGATGTCAGACAGACCCCAGAACATGGGCCCCTCTGTGCACTGGGTCCTCCGCTCGGCTCTCTGGCTCCAGCTGGAGGGGGTCCCTGTAGACAGTCCTGCTGCAGGCCCCGGTGTTCCCATATTGCAGACGAGGACCAAAGAGCATTTCAGTTTATTCTCATTTTAGAGACCAGGAAACAGGTACAGAGAGGCTAGGAGATTTGGGCGAGGGACCTGGGAGAGGGAAAGGTGGGTGCGCCCAGATGCCCGACCGGGGTCAGAAAGGAGATCACTGGAGACCTTCAGGCAGGTGGGCCTGGTCGCCTCTGAGACACGTCATGCACTCTGGGATCCTGGGAAGAGTGTAGCTTCTTTTCCAGGGAAGCCATGGAGACCCAGAGGGGCTGAGTGGCCTGCACAGGGTCGCACAGCAAGGAGTGCAGGAGTGGCAGCTCTGGTCACGCTGGTCCCTGGCCTCTGTCACAGGGGCACACACGCCTCTTGCCCACCCACCACAGGGGGGCAGGTGCCTGGGCCTCAGCCTTCTCCCTTCTCCGGTGAGCATGCACGCAGAGGCCTGGTGTGAGTGGCTCCCTGGGGCAGCCGGCAGGGCCGGCTTGGACACAGGCAGGAGAGGCCGACCTTCACGGGGAGCAGGAACGGACTGTTCCCAGGCTCTGGATTAATTACAGAGATGAGAATCGATCTCTCACCTGCTCTGGCCTCATTACTTGCCCCAGACCCCAGTGAGAGAGAGGCAGCTGGAGGTGTGATCTCCAGTCCTAGGGGATGGCACCCCCTCCAGCCTCACCGTACTCAGGCAGGGGTCCTGCGAGCCCACCACCAGGAGACCTGTGTGCCGGAGCCGAGGGACCCCCAGGGGCCTGGTGCACTCCAGAGACCTATGATGCAAGCTGTGTGGCTTTGTGAAAAGTGCTTTCCACACTTACAATGGGGCAGGCCTCCCAGAGACAATCCAGGGGGTGTGTTGAAGGATGTATGAGAGTTCAGCAGGTGCGTGGAGAGACGTCACTAAAGTGAAGGCACAGCCGTGTGACTGAGCACGGTCTTGGGAGGAGCCGTGTGGGAGGCCAGGCCGTGACAGCGAGCTTTTTCCATGAAGAGTATGTTTCTCCACCAGGCATCTCCGTAGAGCCACTGGCTGTGGTTATTTTCAGGGCCGTAGTATTGCCAGATGGGCGTTTCCAGGAGACCGATTTGGCTGAGGCGGACAGGAAGGTGGGGCAGGCTGGAGAGCAGTGATAAGCACAGCACCAGTCGAGGGAAAGGCTTCGGTGGCCCAGCTAGGGTGGCAGCCGTAAGAACAGTGGAAGTGGGTGGGCTCCAGGCGGCCAAGGAGGTAGAATCAAGAGGCCTGGAAAATGGGTTGGATGGTGGGAAGAGGGAGGAGGGGCCAGGAGGGCAGGGGTGTCCCCTGGGTCAGGAGACGCAGGCAGGGAGCCTCTCTCCTGGGCGCCCCACTGCCCCCGCACAGCCAGGGGGACCCGGCACTCTCTCCTCAGCCCCTGCGGCCTGGCTGTCCTCCGGGAGCTGAGGGTCCCAGTGGACGGTGGTCACATGGAGGCGCCTTTGGAATCAGGACTTTGTCTAGAGGAAGTTGGGGTGAGTGACACATTCTAGAAAGTTCCAGCTGTTTGCCATCCATCTGTTGTGGCGGGTGAGGCAGGGGAGGTGAGCTGGGGATGTTCTCAAAGGATTAGCTGGGAGATCCAAAGCTTTTCAAATGTCAGGAGACAGAGCTGTCAGGGTGGAGGCACAGGGGCTGTGACCCCGCAGTGCACTGCCAAGACCTCTTCGGGCCAGCGGCACCGGACCCTCCATGCCAGCCCAACTCAGGTGATCTGACGGGTCTCCTTGGATGCAGTCCCTGGCGGTCTGGACCCCAAAGCTGCCTGCTGTGAGGTCTCCCTCTGCCTAGTCCTGCTTTTTTTCCTGCATCCATGTCCCGAGGCCATAATAGTACCACAAATAACATTCATCCATTCTCTCATGGTTCTGGAGGCTGGCCGCCCAAAATCAAGGTGTTGGCAGGGTCCTGGAGGTAGGATCCTTCCTGCTCCCTCCAGCCCTTGGGGCCTCCAGGCCTTCCCAGGCTGTGGCCGTGTCACTGGGGCCTCTGCCTCTGTCTTCACATGGCCTCTTCTGGGTACCTTACCCTCGTCTGTCTCCTATAAGGACGTTGGTCATTGGATTTGGGGCCACCTGGATAATCCAGGATGGTCTCCTCATCTCAGTATCCTTACCTTAATCAGGTCTGCAAAGTCCCTATTTCCACATAAGGTCCTGCTGACAGGTCCCGGGTTTAGGACGTAGAGACACTTGTCGTGGAACCACCAGCTACACTTCCCTTCCTCAGTCCCAACCCTGAAGCTCACCCCCTAATAAACATCTGGCTCCCCAAACTCCACCTCAGAGTCCATATTCTAAGAGTCCCACCAGTGACAACCTGGGACCCTGGAAGTCAAGGGGACCTGCTGGCCCCTGAGCCCAGGCTCCTGGTCGCTGTGGGCAGAGGCCCAAGTGCCTGCAATGCCTCCAGCGCAGCCAAGCTGACAGCCCTGCTGGTCCGACAGCCGGCCTCCCAGCTGACTTCCCAGGGAGGAAGGGACTCGGGAATGTCGCCAGGGACACAGGCCAGGGCAGCAAGGCCAGCTATGCGCAGAGGTGCAGAAGGAAGCAAGGCTGAGAGGCAGGAAGGGGAAGACCAAGAGGTATGGGACGATAGTGAGATAGATAACACAGACACGCACACAGACACACCTGGGATAGCTGGTACACAGACTGTAGACAGATATGGAGACACAGGTATGACAGACAGAAAGGCAGATGGGGGAGGGAGGTCTCCTGCCACTGTAAGTTCTGGGTTTTAATTTATTTAGGAAGCGGATGTTTTAAGTGGACTATTATCCCCCTTTGCAGGTGAGGATCCTGAGGATAGCAGAATGCTTTTGGCTACAAATAGCAGAAAACCCATCTCAAAATGGTGTAAATGATGAGGACTACGTCTTAACTCACTCGACAGAAACTTCTGAGTAGGGGTGGGACCAGAACTAGACAATTCAGAAGCACAGGGTGAGCACAAAGACCCAGGTCCTTCCCATCTCTCTGCTCCAGCCTCAGACACATACTCTTCGTGGCTACAAGGTGGCTGCCACTGCTCCAGAGGTCACAGCAGATGTGGCCATGTTTAGCAGAAGAAGACATCTTCTCTTAGGCCTTTTTGGGGGCAAGAAAACATTGCCCCGAGCCCCCAGTTGGCCTCCATTCCCACCTCAATGGCCCAAATGTAGCGCCCAGAACAGTGAGTGTTTCTGTTGTGTGGGATTCCCTATACCAGGAAAGGGGTCACCCACCCTTCCCAAAGTCATTGGCCAGAGGATGAAGGACACCCAACCAGCAAGCAAGAAGGGTGGAGAGCTCCAGGGACACAGACGCCCAGGAGATCATGTCCTGTGCCCAGAACTCCCTGGCATCAGGTGGGAGCTGGCACTCAGAGGCAGCAGGTTGACCCCACTCTGCAGTGTGGGCCACGGCACACTCTGGTGGGCTGAGCGAGGTGGGGTGTAGGGTGTGGGAGGCAGTGCTGGTGCAGGGCTTGGGGGGTTGGTCTCCCACCTTGTGCCAGTCACCTTGGGGTCCTGCAGAGAGCAGGGGTCTGAGCTGCTGTCTAACACTGGACTCAGTAAGGAAATGTTCTCATCAGTGTATTTCCAGCCCAGACGGTGGCAGTTTTAATATCTAGAACCACAGCGAGGGGGAACACAGGTCGTTCCTGTGGGCTGGCGAGGGCATGCTTCATGTCCTACAATGGACAGGAAATGAAACGCAGAGACGCTTTCCTCTGCTAACAATGCCCAGGCGGTCAGCGGTGGGGTGGGGGGTGGGGATGCAGATAGGGAGGAGGGGGCAGGCGGCCAAGACACAGACCACAGTCACCCCCACCCACCCCAGGACGGCTCATGGCCTCCATTCCCTCCTCCGTGGAACAGGGACGGCAGTAGGGAGGGAGGCGGTGGTGTGTCCACTCTGAGCACACCTGTCAGGGGCCGAGGGTCACGGGGAGCGGCTCCCCAGGCCAGGACCTGAGGCAGGCAGCGGGAGAGGAGGGGCTCTGGCAGAGAGGGGTGTGTCTGCAGGAGGGTCCCTGTCCCAGCCAGAGGGGGGTTTGAGGTTGAAGCAGAGCATCCTGGCCTGGGGGCGGCTTGGCCCTGTTTCTCCTGTGGTCCCGCCTGAAAGGACACGGACGGACGGCACTTGAGGCCCGAGATCCGGACGGAGGGGGCAAGGCTAGTCGTCAGCTGGTTCCTTCTAAGCCGTAGCCTCCCATCAGCCGTGTCAGACTAGGGCTGCGGGTCCCTGGCCTGTGTCTGATTCCACAGTCGGTCCTTGTGTCCCGGGAGGAGCTGGGGGGTGTGGTGTGTGGCCCCTGAGTCCCAGTGTATGTCTGCCATCGGACCCCAGTCAGTCCCAGGTCTGTGGGAGCTTGCCGTGCACGCTCACCCAGGCCCCACCAGTGTGATAGGGCTGGAGGGGACCGTCCTGCCGCGGCACCAGGGGGCAACGTGTCAGCCGGGATGGGCTCCCCCTTGGAGGGACCAGTGTTCAGGGACGTGGGTGAGCAGAATGTGTCCTGTGCGGAGGGGCAGGGAGGGTGGGCCTCTCGTGTCCTGGGGGATTCACCAGGTGGGCACCATGCAGGTAAGGCCCGAGCCCGGAGGGGAGATGGAGAGAACCACTGGACATCAGCAGGTCCTGCTGGGTGGGGGGTACATGGCCCTGACCTGGTTACCACGTCCAAACCCCTTTCGTCCCTGCCGGGACCCAGAGGACATTGCCCGGGCCATCCTGGGTGGCAGGTAAGGGCAGCGGAGGCCCCAAGAGGCGCAGGGCCAAGTCTCCCCAGCTGGCACAGAGGGAAGCCATGTCCTGTTTGCAGCCTGTGCACAGCTGCCCCAGCAGACGGCACGTCAGTGCCTGTGGCCTGGGCCCACTCCAGCCCCCACTCCAAGCTCCCATGGGGTGGCAGTAGGTGCTCCGGGTCCCGCCCGGCCCTGGAGACTCAGGACCCTGAGCCAGGGGACAGAGAGCAAGGGCTGAGTGTGACCAGCCCCAAGACTGAGATGCACAGAGGTCCATCTGGACAGGGGGATAGGCAGGAGGCTTCCTGGAAGAGGAGGACAGGCAAAGTTTACAAGAAGAATATTCCAGATGGAGAATGCAGCCTAAGCAAAGGGTCAGAGACACTGTCCTGCTCACGGGTGGCACCCTGGGAAGGGGGTGGCCTGCGCTGTGGGTGACGTGCCAGGGCCACCAGGGTTGTGCCAGAAGGAGGGCTTCATCCCCAGGGAGTACCAGACTTCAGCAAACTGGCGCTGGTGCCAAGTGGTTGGCTGGAGTCTGGGCTGGTCACTGGCAGCCCTCATCCCTGGCCCTGGGCATCACCAAGGTCAAAGGCCAGAGGTCAGGGACAGAAGGCCCTGGACTGGGGCCCACAGACCGCCCTTCCAAGGTGTCCTCGCCGGCTGGCAGCCCCTCACACTCACGCAAAGGAGGACGGAAAGAAGGAGGAAGGAGGGCAGAGCCCCTCCAGCTTCAGGCCCTGCCCGTGGCCCCAGCCGCAGCGGATGGCAGGGACTCCAGGATCGCCTCTGTGCCCCCAGTGGTCCCACAGCACTACCCCCGCCAGGCTCACGCTGTGACAGTACCAGCCGGGCTTCTGGACTGTCCTCATCAATGGGCCGGGCACCTGTGGGGTGTGTCCCCTCTCCCACAGCCCTGCCCGGGGCTTCTGCACACCAAGGGGCACAGCCTCCTGTGGCCACTCATCTGAGGGTTACCCAGTGACCCCTTTGCCCTTTGATCCTTCCCGCCTGCAATTAAGTCCACCCTGCAGAAACATTCAGCATGTGAGTTTTCTGGCTGGACTCAACTGGAGACAAAGTCTGGTCCGGGTGGCTGGAATGTCCAGACAAGGCCAGCGCAGCTCTGGGGCATGCCCATCACCTCTCAGATGGGTGACAGTCCTGAAATACAAAGAGCACAGCCCTGGCTCCATGGCCCAGCAGGTCTCCCTGTTCTCTGCTCCACTTCACAACGAACCCACCCACAGCCCTGTGTGCCCCAGGCCTCCCAGGCTCTCTCTTAGACCCTGGTGTCCAGTCACACTCCCGCCTCCTACCAAAACTACCCTGCTATGCCCAGCGGTCAGCTCCCCACGGTTGCGGCCTCTCCACCTCATCCCAGTGGCTCTGCCTTTCCGGGACCCTCTCTTCCCTCAGCTCCCAGGTCCCCGGTTTCCCCAGCCACCCCCTCTCACTCTCCTTGGCCAGGGCCATCTGTCCTTGACCTCTTACCTCTGGCCTTTGGAGGCCAGGGCTCCATCAGGATCTCAGCCCATCTACTATACCATCCCCCCTTTCTCATGCCCCTAGCCTAAGCCCCCGACCCTGTGTGCTGGGCCCCTCTCCCTGCCATGGTGCCCACCTGGCCCAAGCCACCATCTCCTCTCACCTGGACCACGGCACAGGCCACCAAGCCACCTCCCGGCCTCTACCCACTGGTTCTGAAGCCGCAGCCAGAGCCGCCCTGTGGGAAGTGAGTCCCGGCCTTGCTCAGACCCCCTGCTTCCAAGGCTTAGAGGCCCGGGTGGCCTGGCCTGACCACAGCCAGCTGTGAGACCTTGTCTCCTGCTCCCCCCGGCCCTCCGCTCTGCCCCGGCCCCCCCAGAGTCCTCACCCAGGCCAGGCTGTGTCTGGTCGCTCACCCTGTACCCCATGACAGAATTGTCACGTTGATGGTGCGTGGTAAGGTAAGCATTTCTTTTTTGTGCACACGAATGACGAATGAACAAAATGTGACCAGTGTCGCATGGTATGCGGGCCAGATCCCGACACCCCACACCGGTCAGCTCCCACACCTCAGGCCAGAGTGGTGATGAGGCCCCCCTCTCGGCCCCCCTCACACTCCTCTCCCCACCCCAGCGCTGGAGCCCCTGCTCATGGAGAGCCAGGCAGGGCCCGGGGCCCCCAGGCCTCCATCAAGCCGGCTGCAGCTGCCAGCGGGGAAGGGGGGCTGCTGTGGCCGTACTGGCTCTGCCCCGTGACAACCCCGGGAGCCCGGCCCTGCCCAGCTCAGTCCTCTGGGCCCTTCTCCTTGGAGGGGTCCAGAGCTCTCCAGAGATGACAGTTCCCGGGGGCCCCCGGCCAGGCATCTCCCTTTGAGCCCCCTGCCAGCCCAGGGTAGTTGGTCGCCAAGCAGGTGTGGAGTCCAGAGAGGCTGCTTGCTGGGCTGTGACCTCGGAGTCATGTCTGTCCTAGTCATTCTGCCAAGTTGGGGCAAAGATTTACCCAAATGGGCCAGGGATTAAGGAACCCTGCCTGCAGACAGGACTGATTAAGGGGGCCTTCCGGGGTCAGTGGGAAAATGGGGGGGCACAGCTGAGGAGCTGCGGGCTCTGAGCTGTCACCCCACGTCCCTCCACCTGTCCTGGAGTGCGGCAGCCCGAGCCCTGTGTCCGCCCCCCTCCCCGGCCTCCAGCTGCCGCGTGCTTGGTCAGTGACGTCCCCTCTCTGAACCCAGCTCCTTGGCACGAAAATGGTCATAATAGAACCGAACTCTCAAAGCTGTCAGAGCTGCTTGCGGCCGTAATTAGGTATTGATTCAGTAATTTGGGGAATTAATTCATTAAATCAGCACTACCTCAGTGTAGCAAAAAAAAAAGACAATGGAGGGTGGGGAGAAGCTGAGGAGGCTGCCTGGTGCTGCTGGGGTGGGGGCACAGGGCCCAGCAGGCAGCCGCAGCCCCCCGCTTCCGGCACTGCGGGCCCAGAGCCTGTCTGTGGGCCTGTGGCTCCTCCCCGCTCACGTTCTGAGGCAGGCCCCCCCCCTTGAAGCCCAGGCCAAGCCCGGGGGCCTGCGTAGACTGGCCTGGGTTTGGTCCCGCCTGGGGAGAGGCCCTTCCCTGCAAAGGAGGATGCAGACGTCCTGACATCCACAGGTGGGCTCAAGAAACTCACCCACTCTTCCCCACACGAGATTCTCCTCACAGCGCAGGGCCTGGGCTGGACAGAGCTGGGCTCCCAGGGGCGCAGGGGGCTCCTTGGTGACCTGCTCGACCAGCACCCCAGGAGGTGGGTGGAGAGAGGCAGCGAGAGATAGGGACGCAGAGGAAGAGGAAAGACAGATGGAGGCAGGAAAGAGCCAGCTCAGTCACAGGCCCCGTGTGGCTGGGGTGGGGGTGGGGGGGTGGGGGTCCCTCGGTGCCTCAGTTTCCCCTCTGAGCCCCTCCTGCCCTGATCCGGTGCCTTGCCGGAAGCCTCATTCACAGTCTTTTCTCAGCCTCCCCGTAGTGCTGGGAGCCCCGCCAAGAGGCCCATCTTGCAGCCTGGACACAGGGTCACTGGCTGGGTGTTTCCCTTGCAGGTGAATTTACCCAGTGGGGAACCGAAGGCTCTTGTCTCCGTGCCCTGCAGGGTGGCACCAGCACGCTCCATCACGCCAACAGAGCCTGGTGCTCAGACCAGAGAGCCCCAGGCCGCCAAGGGCGTGGCCCCAGCCATGTGGCCCACCCCTGGTGCGTGGCCAGTCCTCCCCTGGAGCAAGGGAGGCTGGTGGGCGTCCATGCTGCATACACTCCGCCCACTGCCCGGGTCTGAGGAGGCTCCTGGCACTGCCCGATGGATCCATTCACGTGGGCATCTGCTGGGTGCAGGGCAGGGGCTGGGCGCCTGGGGTCAGCCTGCCGAGCTGACAGCAGGGAGCACCCGGTACGTGCTGGGCACGGGGCTGCCTCTGTTTACCACGGTGAGCCGGAGACAGCAGCGGGAACCTGGACCTGGCTGCCTGTCTCCGATTTAGACGACCCTCCCTGAGAACCCACTGTGTGCAGGGCAGGGGCAGACCCTTAGCTCAGGCATTCACTCCATAGGTGTGTGGCTGGGTAACTGGTATGATCGCTGTGGCAGGTGACATGGCTGGAGCTCCGTCTTCAAAATGCAGTGGCCCCCCTTACACAAGGTTTCACTTTCCAGGTCTCAGCCCAGGCCAACTGCGGTCCCGAAGCAGATGGCAGGCCAGAGGTCACTAGCAGCTTATACATCACAACACCTGTGTCATCTCATGGCACAGGACATTTTATCACCTCACAGCATTACAGAGAAGGGTGCACACAGCACAGCGAGATACGAGAGAGAGAGAGAGAGAGACCACACTCACATAACCTATACTGTCCTATTTCATTATCAGTTGTTGTCTGTCTCTCACTGTGCCTAATTTACACATTAAACTCCATCACAGTTGTGTGTGTGTATAGGAGAAAACATAGTAAACATAGGGTTCAGTACTATCTGTGGTTTCAGGAATTTGGGAAATGTCAGCTTTGTTATACAGCAATAGTAGCTGGAAGGCCTCCTGGCCAGTCTGGGGGTCTTGGAACGTACCCTCCACAGATAAGGGGGGACCACTGCCAACCCAGCCCCCAGCCCCCTTCTGCCACCTCCCCGGTGCCCGGCAGCACCTTCAGTCCAGGGACACGGCAACAGCGACTGGGGCAGCTTGAAAGGCAGGCATGGATTTCCAGCCACCCCACTCATTGAGAAGTGGGGTCTAATTTCCTTCCCCCCGAATCTGGGCTGGCTTTGGTGACTTGCTTGATCCCAGTAGAATGCAGCAGAAGGGTCGCCGTGTGTTTCTAGGCTGGGTGGGCAGCTTCTGCGGGTCTTTGGGGAACCGTCCCCTGGCCACCATGCTGTGAGAAGCCCCCGCCACAGGGGGGCCCTGCAGATGCAGAGGAAGGCCTGCTGGCGCCCCAGCCGCAGGCCATGGGACAGAGCCGTCGTGGGCGTCCAATCTGGAAAATCCTTCCGAGGAGGCAGTCCCATCGGACACCTGACCGCAGCCTTGTGCAGAACCCCAAGTGAGAACAGTGCGGCTGAGCATTCCCCAAATTCCTAGCCCACAAAATCGTGAGCAAAATCAAATGATGGTTCCAAGCAGCTGAGTTCCAGGGCAATTTGTCACACATAGTAGTAGCTAAAAGGCCTACTGGCCAGTCTCCCAGCTTTCCCCTCAACCCCTGCAGGCAGAGTGACCCTGCAAATGTCAATCTAACTATACCCTTCCTGTGCCCGTGACCCAACAGGGGACCGGTTTCCCTCTGAATGCAACCAAGTCCTCACCAGGGCCTGCAGCTGACGTGTGCCGCCTCCACCCTGACCCCACTCCCAGGTCGGGAGTTCCCAACATCGGCAGCATGGAGGCGGGGAGGCTGAGATGGAGGTAGGAGTCCAGTTGGCCTGGGAGACACGGCCGGCTGGACACAAACTGCGGGGGGCAAGGGGGCATCGGCCTAGAAAGTACAGCAAGGAGAGGTTCCTTATTACAAAACCCTCTGAGCTCGCGGGACAGAGGAGACATCTGGTGGGGCTTGGGGCGGCTTACTGGGGGCGTGGGCGAGGTGGACTTCCAGGACAGGCTCACTAACCTCTCCAGAGACTCATGCCCCAGCCCCCAGGGCATCCTGGGACCAAGCAGGACAGCAGCCACTCTGCCTCCTTCTTCAGAGACTCCCCTGGCCCAGAGCTGGGTCCTCAGCTGCCCCAGGAAGTCCCCTGCAGAGTGGGGGGTCCGAGCAGAAGCTGCCTCTGTCAGAGCCCAGCCCACTCAGACCTAGGCTACTGGAGGTCCCAAGGCCCCTGGGTCTAAACCTTTGCCTGGCACATGGGGCGCTTCCATGTGCACCCCAAGGGTCACGGTGCCCCTGTGGTGACCTTCTCAACCACAGGGCCCCTGACCCCATCTTTCCCAGGCTTGGGCAGTTACTGGGAGGCCCTCCCCTGGTCTCTGCCCCTGCTATGGGATGCAGTGCAGAGGGCTGGGGTGTCACTGTGCCCCGGTTTCCCCCTTCTCCAGATATGGGCACCTTCTTGGAACCCCACCCACCGTGGGGTCTAGCAGGTGCCTCATCTGTTCGCTGCTTCCCCGCCCAGGCCCCTCTGCCCTGGGTCTCGGCAGATGCACCTTGACAGGCAGCTCCTGCCGGGTGTCCCCTCACATCCGGCAGCGCTTTCCTGAAGAGCTCCGGGTGGCTGCTTGGAAAATGCCCTTTCCAGAGGCCACTGGGGCCTCAGGACCAGCAGGGAGGGACTGCCCCTGAGGCCCCATGACCCAAGGGGACATAGGAAGCCATGAGCACCCACAGGGGAGGGTGCTGGTGATCTTTGTTTATTCTAACCTCAACCTGGGCCTGGCCACCAGTCATGATGGTTAAGAGGCCAAGGGCCCAAGTCAAGGTCATACCCCGGGAAGTGAGCAGGTCTGAATTCACCCAGCTCAGGCTGACTCCCACACCTGCTCTTCCCCTGCCCATCTCTGTCCAGGAAAGAGTCCACTGGCTCCCTAGGCCTCAGTTTCCTCATATGCCACAGGAGGTTGGGCCAGATCCTTGCTGAGGGCCCTCCTCTCCAGCAGCAAGAGCAGGTAACCGTGTAGTTGGTGGGAAGAAGAGAATAAAAGCTGGGTATTCGGTGTCTCCTCCCACCCAGCACTGGGAGTGCAGCCAGCGCCGCCCCCACCACCCCATAATTACCCATGACTAAAATGCAAAACCGCAGGTACAACTCCAAGGCTTAGCGGGCCTGCAAGGCCGCAGCTGGCTTCACAGCCCAGTTGTCTCCATTCCCAACTGTGCACACGTTTCTATCCTGGCTTTAATTTATTTATTTCATTAACTCAGCTCCGACATAGAAGTGGGACTTGGGAGCCACCTCACCGCTGTGTCTTAGCAGTAAGCTCCAGGCCTCAATTCAGCCAGAGCAAGGCCAGGGCGGCCTGGAGACCTATTCCCTCTCATGCCAGGTCCCCACAGGTCTGGAGGGACAGCCACACACCTAGTGGACATGCCTGGACACAAAGATCACAGCAAGGGGGCTAGACGGAGCTGCTCCTGGGGTGTGGCCCTGTGTCGAGCCCCTCTGGGCTCATCCGCACTCCGCGGTAGCGTGCAAAAATACAAGGAAAAAATAAAAGTCACTCCTGACTCCATTACTAGAGATGCCGCCTGTTAATCATTTTAGCACGTAATTTCCCTATCTTTTCACATGTTCATAGGTAAGATGAGATACATGTGCATAAAAGCACATGAAAACAGCAGACAAGATGTGAATGCATGCACGTGCCCATTCCACACCCTACACTTCATGTCACTGAGTGACCGGGACGCTGGTCCCGAGCACGCTCCCTGGTCCACCTGACATGGCTGTTGCACCCTGGACCCCGAGGCCTGGGACCGGGAAGACTGCAAAGCCCGCCGAACCACCCCGGCCACTGTCACCATCGTGGCCGTCACTGTTGGGTGAAGCAGAAATGCTCTCACAGGCAGACAAACACTGACCCTCCATTTGATTACCTGTGTCACGGGGATAATCAGTGGGGTGGTGCAGAGGAAAGCACAGCCCAGGGCCTGCGTGGCACAGAGAAGAGGCTCAGTGGCCATGGGAGGGTCAACAGGCGGGTGAGACTGACATCTCTGCCCCCGGGGTAGGGGCAGGTGCAGCTGTTGGCAGTGGGTTTCCTGGGGTAGCAGAGGGGACCCTGCATCAGTTAGCATTGGGCATAGTAATGCTGCCTAGCAAACAACCCCAAGCCCCAACAGCATAAATGCACGTTTATTCAGCTCAGGGGTGTGTAGGGCTCGGCTGACCTGGGCTGGGGTCAGCCACAGGTTGGCCTGAAGGGCTGAAGCAAGATTCCCAGGAGGCCATTTCTACCTGTGCATCCCTGAGCCAGGCTGAAGCCCCCACGGTGTCCCAGGAGCATCTCACTGCCTGAGCCCCTGCTGTTCCCTTGGGTGGCCCCACATGCTCTCCAAGGGGGAAAGGTGCCCAAAGAGCCCCATCCCACACAGGTCCTGGGCCCATTAGGAGAATTAACCAGTTCAAAATCCCTTTCACACCTATGTAAAAATGAAAGAATAGCAGAACAAACACTTAGCATATGCCATCCACCTCAAATTAACAACTTGCCCCATTGGCTATCCCCACTTACACATCTTGAAAGTATGTCACTGGTGAATACAGCATTGTATGTCCTCTAAAACTCAGGACTCTCTCCTCCCCAACCCCAGGACCGTGAACAACTTAATTTTAGTGTTTGAAAAATTCCACATCCAAAAAATGTAACACTCATACTCCACAGTCATCATGGACTGCATGTTTGTGCCCCCCAAATTCATATGTTGAAGCCCTAATCCCCACAGTGATGGTGTTAGGATGTGGGGCCTTGGGACGTGGTCAGGTTGAGGTGGGGTGGGGGTCCCACCATGGGACTAGCGCCCCTCTGAGCGCTCTCTGTTAATGAGAGCCCATGGGGAGGCAGCCGTCTGCAAGCCAGGGCGAGTTCCCACAAGGACCCAGTCCTGCTGGCACCTGACCTCGGCTTCCACCTGCCAGAGCTGATTGATAATTCCCGGTGTTTAAGGCCCCAGCCTGCGGGATTCTGTGAAGGCGGCCTAAGCCGGCTAAGACAGCAGCAATCTAATATTAGTCCAAATTCTAACTTTCCTAATTGTCCCAAATTATTATTTTTTCACCTGTTTTTTTTGAATCCAGAATTCAATGGAGAATCATGCCTCCCATTTATTTGCCATGTCTCTTGAGTCCCTTTAATCTAGAATGTTCTTTGCCATTTTCAGGTCATCCACATGTGCACATAGTTGAAGCGCCCAGGCCGGTGGGGAGCCGCTGGTTCTGCTTCTCAAGGGAGGCTGCCCCCCCACCCCGGTGCTGAGGCAGGCCAGGCCCTGGAAGGAGCCCACGCAGGGACCTGGTGTGGGCCTCCGGAGGCCGCCCTCGGGCTCGCAGAGGCGGAGGCGGACACAGACGCCAGCTCCTTTCTCTGAATGCACGCCCGCTGCTCGCCCCCAGCAGCCGCACGCACGCAGGCACCGTGGGATGGGCGGGGCGGGCGGCTGCCTCTGGGGCCCTGCTGTGCGCCGGCACCCGGCGGGCGTTTTAAGCCTGCCCGTCTTGTTATGCAAATGTCCTCGCTGCTCTCATCTCCAACAGCTGTCCCGTGACCTCTGGATGTCACTTGATGTCCTTTTGTGCTCCTCCCTTTTTGAATCAGGGTGTCTGTCTGCACCCCTATTTTGCAGATGAGGAAGCTGAGCCTCAGAGAAGGGAAGTGACCTGTATAAGGTCACCAGCCGATGGACGTTAGCATGCCCACAGGGGAGTCACCTGCGGCGGCGTCTCTGGAGGAGATGGTCTCTCCCAGGGTCAGGTAAGTGGTCTGGGTCAGGAGGCACCCTGAGAGCGGAGGGGAGGCCCAGGCACCACCCCAGGGGAGCCCCGTGTGGCTGGCACTGAGGGCAGTCCCACTTCTGGAGGAGTAGAGTCTTGGCTTAAACCAGATTGAGCCGTCTGGGTTATCAGAAACTAGAAGAATCGGATTGTCTGTGCGGGGGTGCCCTGTGGGGGAGTGCTGCCATAGTGACATTTCCCAGCGGGCCATGTGGGTCCCCTTCCTCGTCTGCGGGGACCAGGGACCTTCATGCACTAATCACGGGTTCCCCACCCCCGGGAGTCACATTGAGAGCAAGGGACAGGGTTTTCGGTGGTAACCGCCTTCCTGGGCCCCCCCCACAGCTGGCATGGGTGCGGCTGAGCCTTGAGCGGCTTTGGCGAGACCACCATGGGTGAGAGGTCAGAGAAAAACCAGTTAAAGAGGTGAAAGCAGATTTCACCAAGACTCTTGCAGTAGAGGAAAGAGGCCTCCGTGTAGAGCCTGGCTCAGCCCCCAGCATGCGTGGACCAGTGGGGTTATGACCCAGAGACGGCTGGGCAATGGGTGGAAAGTTACCAAGAGGTGGCAGGGCAGGCAGGGGGGAAGTGGCCTTCTGGTAGACTGACCTAACAGCGTCTTCCCAGCAGCCAGGGGCGGTATCAGACATCGCCTGCGGTGGTGGGGATGAGGAATTTGACCAGATAGCCGGGGTAATGAGATACTGGGGAAGGGCACCAGGTTCTGAGTAAACTCACTTAGCAGGGTTCTCGCAAAAATTGGATGTTACCAGGCAGTGCGCCGATGGGCCAGGAGAAGGGGCTGAAGCCTGGGTAAAGTCTAGCCAAGAAGGAGTCCTTGTCAGAGGTTCCTCCTCTGGGGCTTCTACCTCCCCTTGGTAACACAGAGTGCGCGTGGGGTGACCTTGGAGATCCTCAGGGGCCCCCAGCCTCTGGCCACAAAGGCTGCGGCCCCCAGGGCTCTGCATCCGGCCTGGACCCACGTGCCTTTTAGGAGGGTCAGGGTGTTGTTTTGGATCCTAAGTGTAAGTCCTCCAAGAGTCAGTACAAAATGTACTTGGCATGTTTCCTGTCAACCCTGTGGGCTGAGGAAACCTGGGCTCTGATGCCAGAGGAGGGCGCCATTCCAGAGCTGCTGGGAGTGAACGGGGCAGGCCACAGGGGCCCCCAGCCCTGTGTGACTGTCCCACAAGGCCCCAGCTACAACAGTCCTCTACCCGTCACTGTCTGTCCCCACTTCCTAGCGGGCACAGCCCCTACCACCTGGCAGGTGGCCACTATTTCCTGACTGGGCTTCCCTCCCGGGCAGCTGCACCTGCCGGCCTCCTTGTTGCAGCAGAATTTGCACCTTCTCTGCTGCATACCTGCAGTGTTTAGGGTCTGGAAAAGCAGGGCACTGGAGTCACATCCTTTATGACCTGGAATCCCAGCCCCACCCATACTGATCTCATGATCCCGTGTCAGGCTGGACAGGCCTCCCTCAGCTGCTGTGTCCTCTTCTGTAAGGGAGGACAGATATAGTCCCCCACCTCCAGAAGGTGGCAGGGATGTCTGGTGGGGAGTGTTTCCAGAGCACGCGGTGCTGGCCCTGCACACAGGATCCCGCTGCACACGGCAGGTGCTCAGATTGGGGCAGTACCTAAGCCATCTCAGGCTGCCATAAATATTCCCACCAACGGAGGCCTAAACAACAGACGTCATTCCTCGCAGCTCTGGAGGCTGGACATCTGCGATCAGGGGCTGCACAGTCGGGTCTGGTGAGGGCTCATCCTAGTTCAGAGGCCACCCCCCTGCTGTGTGCTCAAATGGCCTTTCCTTGGTGTGTGCACATGGAGAGAGTGAGAACTTTCTCTCCCTCCTCTTACAAGGGCACTGATCCTCTCACGGACCCCACCCCCGTGGCCTCACTCCCAAAGGCCCCACCTACAAATACCATCCTACTCAAGGGTAGGGTTTCAACATAGGAATTTGGTGACATGTGTGTTGGGTCCACAGCAGAGAGCTGGAGAAGCAGCCCCGCCGTCCCCCACCTGTCATCCTCCAGGCCCCTCATCAGGGGTCCTGTCACCGTCCCATGCAACCCCAGGGCTCGGCCTCCAGGAGATGCTGGTCCCTGCTGGCAAGTGGACAGTGGGCGAGAGCCTGAAGTTCCCTGCTGCCCCCTCCGAGGGGCTGTCCCTGACCACTGCCCCTGAGAGCCTCCCTCCCCAGCAAGCCCTGGATCCTGCCGTGCAGGCGCACACCCTGGAGTTCCCGGAAGCTCAGACAGCGAGCAGCCTGAGTTTCTGCTTTTGCCCTGCAGTTAGGGGCCCTCAAATCTGCTTGCAGTCTTCTCTCTGGATTCAAAGAATATACTTCGCAGGTCCCTGAAGGCCAGCTGCTTTGAGGACTGTTCGCTAGGTTTTAGGACAAGCTGAGCCTCATTTAGGACCCGAAGAGCCTCACTCCTCCCTCTTAACTTACACAAATGCTATCCCAGCTGCCTTTGGGCCTGGATGTCCCCAAAGTGCTGAAGGCATTTTCCTGCACCGAATCTCCTCATTTGAGAGGTTCTGTGTACAGCCTCTTAGGAACCAAGTGGGCGCTGAAGGGTATTTCCGTCCTCAGCCAACTAAGTCCTAGGTACCCCGTCGGATTCACTCTGCAGACTTCAGACTGACTTAGGACTTCCGTGGAGTTCGCTGAGCACAGTTCTTGCTTTGGGGCCAATTTCTGAGCCTCATGGGAGCGTCTGGCTTCCCAAGAGGGACGGTGAGAGCAGAGAGGCCAGAAGCCTTCCCCTGCAGTGGGCACGTGAGACCCAGTGCCTCCAGGGGCTCTCCTGATGGCACTGCCCCCACCTCGAAGTGATGGGGTCCCACCCAGAGTTCCTTCCTCCTCACATGCCACTCTCGTGGCCAGCAGGTCTGAGAACCAAGATCGAACAGATGAAATAACAGATCCCAGCACGTTTGAACATACAGGGAGTGCAGAGGGCCACATGAGGCACCATGTGCTATTCCTCCCACCCACTGCCTGGCACACACCAGGACCCCAAATGCTAGTTCCTTTGCCCCCCTTGCTGGAGGGGCTGGTGGAGGGAAGAAAGTACACTCCTGAGGGGAAGTGGCCCAATTTACTTTGTCACCTCAGTGTTGGCATGAGGCTGGCACGTGGCAGTGCTTGGTCAGTATTTACTCCTGTGTGACCTCAGATGGGTGGCTTAGTCTCTCTGAATCTCAGTTTTCTCATCTGTAGAACGAGATCGGTAGGCCACCTGCCAGCATGCTCCACCTTACACAGGGGGCCACCGACACTGGCTCATAGCATGCAGTACCCACCAGGTGACCAGCACCATTGGAAATGCTTCGGCTATGTGACCCTTTTTCACACTCACAGTGAATGAGATGCTACCATCCTCCCCCCAAGAGGCCCAGGGAAGGGAAGCAACCTGGCAGTGAGGTCAATATTCCTGACCTTTGACTCAGGTTAAACGGTCACTGGACACCCGCCACGCACCCAGCCCTGCTGGGGAAAGAGCCAGACCCCGCATGGCTGACTTGTGATCGTGAGGTTTCTTCCCAGGCTCTAGTTTTGTTGACTTGTTTGTTTACTTGCTTCTCCCCGCACACTCATGCCTGCACTCACTCCTTCACGGAACATCTGCTGAGCACCTCCTATATGCCAGGGACCCAGCGCTCAGGCAAGGTTTTCTCTGCTCTCATTCCCATTTGGACGCTGGTGACTGATGGCATAGGCATGGCAGGTGTGGAATATGCAGATGTGCTGTAATAGGATAACCGAAGTGTGGGGAGCCCTTCCCCAGCTGGGCTGCTGCCCTGGCACACTCCTGCCTGCCTGTCACTTCTCTGCACCTGCATGGCCCCTCAGCGACATGTGCGACCTCAGCTGGCCAGAGGGCTGGCCAGGGTGTAGGACTGTCCACGGCCTCATGCCCAGCACCTTGTGTCTCTCAGTCTCCACAATGAAAGGTAAGGGGGGCTGCAGCCAGAGGCCACATCATGCATGGCCCAAGGGTGGGGAGGAGGCAGGTGAAGGGCGAAGGCGAAGGGCACAGGCTCTAAGGTCAGGCTCTGCTCCTGATTTGGCCAAGATGTAAATCTACAGATTTAAGACAAGGGAACCTAAAAGAGGATAAACCCAAATAAATCCATGCCAAGATACATTACAATCAAACCTCTAAAAATTAAAGACAAAGAAAAAATTCTTGAAAGCAGCCAGAGAAAAATGATATCTAGAGGAGAAAAACAATTTGAATGACAGCAGATTTCTCATAACAAGCCATGCTGAAAGGAAAGATCACCTTCCCAGAATTCTATACCCAGAGAATATTCCACAGGAATCAGGGGCGATCAGGACGTTCTGAGATGAAGGGAAAATATGGACACTTGTCACTGGCAGACCTATCAATAGAGTAGATAAAGGAAATTCCCTAAACCTCAAGGAAATGATCAAATCAGGGACTTTGGATTATCAGAAAGGAAGAACATGATAAGCAAACATATGTGTAAATACAACAGGCCTTCCTTTTCCTCCTGAATTTTCTAAATTATGTTTGACAGTTGAAGCAAAAATATAATACTGTCTGGTGTGACTCTCAGTGTAGTGAAGGAGATATTTAAGGGAATTATATTATAAATGGGCGACAGCAAAAGGACCTAATGGGAGGTAATGATTTTATACTTCACTAAAACTGGTAAAATAATGGCAGCAGTGGCCTATGATAAGTTACGTATATAATGTAATAACTGGAGCAACCATTTAAAATCTATGCAGATAGACACACTCAAAAACATTCTATATAAATCCAAATGCAATTCTAAAAAATGTTCACATAACCTAAAGAAAAGTTGGGGAGGGAAATCAGAGAAAGGAAAAGCTGAGAAAATAAAACAAAAAGAATACAGCAGACCTAAGGACCTAAGCCCAACGTATTTATAACTATGAGTTAAGTTAAATGCAAACGGTCAAAATACACCAATTAAATGACAGAGATGGGCAGAATGGACAAGAAAAACATGACCTCAAAATACACTGTGTATAAGATACTTCAACTATTATGAAAAGGGACACTGAACGTAAACAGATGGAGAAAGATGTATCATTCTAACTTTAATCAGAAGAAGGAGTGGCCATGTTACTATCAAAGAATAATATATATGACATTAATATCAGATAAAGTAGATTTCAGAACAAAGAAAGTACCAGGGACAGGAAAGGATATAACATAGTGACGTAATAATAAAAAGATCATCCCACCGAGAAGACACAGCGATTCTAAATGTGCACGCGCCAAGCAACAGAGCTGCAGGATGCACACAAGCAGACGTCCACAGAACCGGAAGACCTGTACGCTTGCCGCCACGGTTTCTGCTCACCTATGTCTCCAAGGACCCTTTTGACAACTCCCAATCACACATAGTTTCGTGTGCATCCTTTCCTTGCAAACTAAGATAATCTATTTTTACAAGACAAATACTATTTGAGGAAAAATAGCAAAGTGTTGCTACAATTCGTTTCAGGATGATTCATTATTCCTGAATTTCTTCTGTTAACTTCTATTGTCAGTTGTTCCCAAATGATTTTATGAGATGATCAAATTGGCATAATAAATGTATGATATAAAAAAAAGAAAAAAGGATATGAAGGCTTTTGTGGAAAACAAGGCTTGATTCAAAGAGCAGGCCCAGGACACCAGGGGTGGGGCAGCCTCCTATGGGCACTGGTCCATCTGCAGAAGGGACTGTAGGGGCTACCCCACCAACTACCCACAATTCCTAGGGAAGACTGCAGCGGAGAAAGTCAGAGAGCATTTAATCTGGCTGGAAAAGTTGGTAGAGCCATTAGGGGAGAGGGCCAGCCAGTCAGGAAAGCCCATTTTCAAGGGTATGACGTTTCAGGGCCCAGGTGAGTCCCAGTGGCAGAACTTCCAGCTGGAAGTCATGATGTGTTACCCCTCCGGCTGCCACATTAATGTAACAGTCAGGTGTTCTCACTCAACAAAGCATCCAGGTCCTCGGGGGAGGGCTGCTACTGCCCAGGCCAGTCCCAGTTAAACTGTCCTCAGTCTGGTTTCTGCCCTGGGTCTTCAGTCTTCAGTTTCTGCCTCACATGTAACTGGGTTTTGGGGTCAGCCCACACAGATCCCTGCTTCACCACTTCCCACGTTCACTCTCTGTCAGTCTGTGTTTTCTCATTTGTAAACAGGGCCACTATGCCTCGTATAAGCAGGGATTTGAGAGAATTAGAGGTAGTGTAGGTGTCTGTCATACTCCTTGGCATTCAGTGGACACTCAGCAGATGGTACTTTACCATTCATTTACAATTACAGCATTCATTAATTTATAATTCTCATACATTCCTTTCTTCTATACCAGATTATAATCCTGAAATGAAATAAAAGGGTTTAACCTACCACACAAATTTTAAAAGGCAATATGAATGCCCTAACTATAATACAATAAAGAGGTGAAAGGGAACTGAGCTGTAATCTTTAAAACTCTTTGTGTCTGTACGTAGACGCTGGTGGGGCCACGGTGCAGACAGCACAGGGGCAGCTCGTCGGAGACTCCATGCCAGAGACAGGGGGACATGGGTGAGATGGCATACTTTCATTTTTGGTGAAATGGGACTCAACTCCTCGTAAAGTCCTCTTCCCAATAAAGTTCTATTATTCCTCAATTGACATGACAGTTGCATTCCTGGAAAGCTCCACCTATATAAAACCTTTTAAAACCTGAGTGTTTCTAAAGTGGAGTTCATTCTAGGTTCAGATGTCCCTCAACAGGATTCGCACCCACAAGAAACACCCCATAGCGTCTGAGAAGTTCTGTGGGATGAACCCTGCTTCATTCTGGGGGCTTGTCTGACTCTTTACAGGCATCTGGCTTCCTTGGACCTGACCTTTCATGGCCAGTTGAAGTCCATCACTGGGATAACGAAGAACATCCCCCAGTCTCCTCTGGGGGCCTGGCCCTGTCGGCTTCAGGAGGTCACCCCGTGTGGTCTGTGGCTCGGCGGTGCTCCATGAAGGTCTTCTCTCCCTGTGGAAGCCCACACCCATCCTGAACTGCTCATATGGACACTGCAAGTCTGAGAAATACTCTTGGGAAACTGGGCCTTGTTCCCAGAGACCTGCTACCAAGTAAGATTTTGAAGCTAAGGCAAAGACCTCAGTGGTGGGAAAGGGCTCTTGCAGGAGACAGTGCACCTCTTATGCCATCAGCCAGAGCAACTCCATCGGCAGATGAGGGAACAGCACACTGACTACCTTGAAAAGTAAGGCCATGCATAAATTCACTCAACCCAGTCCCAGTCTGGGGGGCCCTGGGGCCATCCAGGACCCTTCCCCTACTTGCTTCATGGTGCACACATGTCCAGTGGTGGAAGATCCTTTTTGCAAAATCCCAGGACCTCTCCTCACATGCCATGGGCTGGAGGGAAGGGCTTCCACGGAGCAGTGCCTCCAGGTGGGCCCGTGGAGAACGCTCCGCCCCCCCAAGGGCTGCACACCTTGCTTCTTTCGGATGCAGGCCCAGGACCAGGAACAGGGTGAGCGCTCAGTCTCTGGCCTCAGGTGCAAAATCTAAGTGATCAAGATGAATGACATGTGAATGCAGCATTGTGAAAGACGAAATTTAACCCACAGAAATCTGAAAGGAAGAAATATCAATGTTTTACATAAACACAAGATCTGACCTTCACTCCCAGGATTCACCCTAATACCTGCCTTGTCTGATCCTATTTTGACGCAAATCTTCATATTTTGTTCCTTGAGTATTTTTTTGCATGTCATTTTAGTTTTTAAAATATTGCCTGAACAGATTATGTATCTTGAGGGCTGGGTTTTGAGGTCCCCGACTCACACCTGCCCGCCTTGCGGGAAGGGCTGGGTGGTTACCCACCGCCCTCAGCCCGTCTCTGCCAGCCCAGCTCCTGTGCGGTCTTGGCGGCTGCTGGTCCGCGTGTGCGGCCAACACCATGGGACAAAGACCTTGACTGGACGCAACCTCTGACCCCTCCCACCCTGAAGCCTCCCAGCTGCGACCTGCCCACCCTTCCCAACTTCGCTCTCTGATGTCTGCCAGCCGGGGTGTCCCTGTGCTCACAGAGGGTGGCCAGTGGAGGCTCCCGCTGGAGGCTTGGGACAACAGGCTTGCTTTTCACCCTGATCTTAGCTGCTGCTGCCCTGGGCCCCCGTCATCCCCTACTGCTGGGTGGTCCTTCCCAGCCCCTGCAATTGTTTTCCCAGAAGGCCTCAGGAGAGCCTCTAGAAGTAGCCAACTCGCACTGCCTTGAAGTCACCCTATGCTTACCCCTAGAAGTACCGCCTAAGGGGGCAGGCAGTGTGGACCCCAAATTTATACGCATGATGTAATCAGATAGAAGATCCCTTTTTCTGCCTTCTGCCCTTTCTGCCTTCACCTTAGGGTTTGTCCCTCGCCTTTGGTGCCCCACTTCTGGTGCCAGATTCCATTAGCAGCCGCGGCTTTGGCCTGAAGGCAGCAGCGCCAACCGGGGCCATGGAGCCGAAGGGGAATTGTGAAGATGACGTGGGCAGTTCAGGGACTCTCTGGGGGGCAGGAAAGCAGGCTCAGAGCCAAGCCCACCCCGGACATGTTCTGGTGGGGCAGCCCCGGCCTGGGGTGTCCGTCTGACTGTGAAAGCCACCACCACCCCTGCCACCAGGACTCCCGCCGCCCCCCCACCCCCTGGCCCACCTGCAACGAGACCCCGTGTGTGTCAGAACTGCTGCCGCCGCCAGAATTCTCAGCCAGAATTTTTGGCCTTTCAGTGACTCTAGCTGGAAACTTCATCCACAAACTGAATTAGAGCTCACTTCCCAGAACTCTGGTGCTGGCTGCGAGACAGCAAACCCACCTCGTCCCTCGGGGACCCGAGGTGATGGGCAAAGGTGAGATATGGGGTCTGCTGGCCCTGGCGCTGGCCCTGACCCCGCTGCTTATTGGCTTTGAAAATCCTAGGCAAGAATTCAGTGCCATCGCACCCTGACTGCCATGCAGCGGTCGGCCCACGGCCATGCCCAGGCGGGCGCGGACACTGGAGGGGCCATCTGCCCCTGTCCCCACCACCACCCTCATCCCATTCCTGGGTCTACACCACTGCCCGTGCAGTAGGTGCCCTTCTACTCCGTCCCAGACCGCATAGCTGTATCGTTCCTGCAATTACATGAATAACATTTATCCATTATATTTTCTTAAATATTAGAAAATGTAAGAAAGAAGTTGAAAATCACCTGAAATCCCACCATCTGGAGATGAGCACGTATGGCATTTGGGAACCGTGTTTACACGTGTCTCTTTGTGTAGATTTACAGAATACAAGCAATCTGACCAATGCTTGGTGAGGCCTCGCCAAGCACCAAGCACTGCTCAGTGCTGGCCTGCACCGAAGCCCATGCCCGGCCCTCTAGGGTGCGCCTGTGCTGTCTGGGGTTCCCGTCTGCTCTCACCCACCAGGCTCAGGGTGTGTGCGGAGGAGTGGGGCCCGGACGGCAGCCACTGGGCCTCCTTCACAGCCCCTTCACCTCACCCTCACTTCCTTTCTCCGGACCCTCCCAATTGCTTCCTCCCTGTCCCACCTCCCACCCCAAGTGATCACATTAAAACCTGACATGTTCTCCATACAATTATTAGAAATTGGGGATATGTGATTTTTGGTCTGTTTTTTATAAGGTATCATTACCCTTTTCTGTATCTTGCTTTTCTCACTTTAAAACTCTTCCATTGTCCAAACCAGCACAGGGCCAGTCGGTCAGCCTCACTGATCATCAGGGAATTCAAGTCAAAACAGCAGAGAGATGCAGCTGCGCACCCGTTAGGATGGCCACCATAAACAGAAAAAGAAAGAAACCAAAAATAGAAAGTAATAAGCGTTGGGGAGGACGTGGAGACACTGAGACCCTTACGCACTGCTGGTGGGAAGGTAAGTGCTGCGGCCACTGTGAAGCACGGTGTGAAGGTACTTCAAAAAACTAAACTTAGAATTATCATTTGATCCTGGAATTCCTCTTCCAGGTATATACTCAGAGGATGGATAACAGAGACTCCAGGAGATATCTGCACTTGGTCACCACAGCCCTATTCCCAGCATCCAGAAGGTGGGAGCAGCCCAAGTGTCCATCGACAGATGGATGAATAAACAAAGTGTGGTAAGTGCATACAACAGACTATCAATCACCATGA
Source organism: Smutsia gigantea (assembly GCA_032199065.1). Lineage (NCBI taxonomy): Eukaryota > Metazoa > Chordata > Mammalia > Pholidota > Manidae > Smutsia > Smutsia gigantea. The sequence continues at coordinate 4,229 of JAVSCE010006302.1, read as the reverse complement.
AAAGGAAGGACATTCTGACATCTGCTACAGCATGGATGGACCTTGGGGACACCATGTTCAAGGAAAGAAGCTGGACACAGCCAGATAAATCCTGTTTGATTCCACTTGTATGAGGTCCCTAAGAATAAGTCAAATTCACAGAGACAGAAAGGAGGATGGTGGTTCCCAGGGCCTGGGGGAGGGGCGAGAGCAGGTGGTGTTTCGTGGGTGCAGAGTTTCAGTTTGGGAAAATGGAAAAGCTCTAGAGATGGACAGGAGCGTGGTGGTAGGGGGAACACCTGCACAGTGTGAATGTACTTAGTGAACTGGACACAAAAATGATTAAGAGGGAAATTTTATTTATGTATATTTTATCACAATTTTAAAATTTTTTAAAGATTTTTTTTAAGTGCATCTAGTTGTTTGGGAGAGGGCTTTTGGGATATGCTAGTGTTCAAGTTCTTGATCTGGTGGGTGATTCTTACACAGATATGTTCAGCTTATGGACTTTCCTTCAGCAAAAAGGTAAATAAAGATACATCATGGATGATGGAAAGAAACCCATAGATTGCAAGATACCCAGGGGGCGTGCGGATCCCACTGTGACACAGGATTTTACCTAAGTCCTGATTCAAACCACAGCCATGGCGATGTGGTTGGAAAAATCTGGATACCCACTCAATACATGAGCATTAAGAAATGTCTCTTTAAAATGTGCTGTTAAGTATCATTGAATTTATGCTCTTACCTTTCAGTGAGATATACTAAATTACTTGTCAGTGACTAGTATGCTGTTGGGATGTGTCTCAAAACAACCCTACATTTGGGGAAGGCAAGCGAAGCATATAATGAGACAAGGTAGGTCGGGAGTGGGTCATTTTAAAAACTAGGTGATGTCTACGTGAGGTTTATGACTTTTGTATTATTTGGAAACTTTCAACAACGCCAAGTTTAAAGAACAATGTCGACCGAGGCATCATGGAGACACCCCCAAGGGACATGCTCTGCCTGCCTGGTGGGTGCTGTGAGGCCCCGTGTGGTGCTGTAGGAGGTGCGCCAGCCCGAATCCCGGCACCCCTGTCATGGGGGGGCACGGGGCTGCCCGGAAAGATGCCATCTGTGACCTTGAGCCCACGTGTGACTCAGCCACCAACAATGGAAAGGTACCTCTCGGGAAGCCAGCTTCCCCACGATGGGGGTGGTCAGCCATGCGTGGACTGGGCCTTCCTGGAGGGAAGGACTGCCTGGAGACACCCAGGAGGGGCACCACAGGGCGAGGGACTAAGAACTACTAGCCAGTAGCAGGCCCAAGCTGTACACCTCGCAGATCCCCCCATCAGCACCCAGGCCGGCTGCTCGCTCAAGGAGCCACTGGCGCTCTGTCCTCACCCAGATGTTGCCAGCTGCACCAGGAGCTGGTCTGTGGGTCAGACAGGGAACCTGCAGCTGCCCTGAGGGGCCAAACCGCTGCCTCCTAGTGGGGGGGCGCTAACCCCTGTGGGGGAGCTTTATCCACTGACAGGCAGGGACTGGAAGCCATGACACCCCGGAAGGACTGTGCAGAGAAGCCCCTCGTGTCCGAGCACTGAGCTCCGGCCAGCTTGCCCACAGACCCCTGACGTTTGCTTTCAGCCCTTCCGGCCTCCCCTTCCTTTGTGTCCTCCCGTCACTGCCCTGGGACTGCACACCCCTGAAGCTTCAGTGGGAGAACTTGGCCTTGGCTTGATGGACAGTCTCTGGGGCGACCCCCATGACCCCGCCTGCCTCTCTGGGTCCCCACCTTCAGGGGCATGCAAGACCTTGCTTCTGGTACAACATGACAAAGGATGTGAGGGTCACTTCCGTGGTGATCTTAAGTCCTCTAAGGCTCGTCTTGTCAACTTGTTCTGGAAGTGACTGGCTGGCCTGATGACCCAGGGGCCATTGTGGGCAGGGCCTCAGAGCTGCTCTCAGTCCCAAGCCCATGGGAAGTGAGCCTGCCAACCCCACGAGCAGTCCCAGGTGCAGAGGCTCCCTGGGGGCCTGAGCGGAGGGCCGCGCACACACCACCTTGACCGCCGTCGGGTGGGACCCCGGAGCGCCGGTGCTGCTTGCACTGCGAGGCCGTGACGTGCGCTGGAGCCGCTGGGTCTGGGAAGCAGCAGTAGGAAGCTGACCTACCGGCTCTGCTTTCTGGGGAACCCGAGCCAGGAACACAGCCACGTCCTCTGAGTGGTTCTGCTCCTGGAAGGCGCTGCAGCCTTGCCGGTGTGACAGGTGTGCGGAGCCCACAGGGCGGGGCAGGGTGCGGACGGATGAGCCCGGATGGAAAGGAGGCAGGAATAGTGGTAAAATACCCCAAACCCCAATGAGGAGGCTCTTGTGATTCTGGTTTTACACGTGAGGACCAATGCCAGGGCTCAGGAGCGCCCAGGGCCAGCAGCTGACCGCGGGCACCTTGACCTCAGAGCCCAGTTCTGGAGCCACTCTCTTGGGCCTCTCCTGTCCTTGTGGGGATACTGCCAGCCCGCCTACCCTGTGGCCCTATGTTTCTAACTGGTCTGTCATGCTGGGGAGGCCTGCCCTCCGTCTCCATGCTGCCCCACACACCCCCAGTTGAAGGGGGCACCCAGCAGCCCCTTCAGGGGCCCTGTGGTGAGGCACCAGTCGGGGCTCCCAGGAGAGGGTGGGGCAGGTGGCATGGCAGCTGGCCTTCAACCATGCAGGTCATAGGAGCACAGAGCCAGGAGCCTGAGAGCTGGGCGGCATGTGGGGAGAGAGGCTGCTGCTCTGGGCCCAGCAGGAAGTGTTCAGCAGGCCTGGGTGGAGCTCGGGTGGAGGAGACAGCTCGGCCATTGGCCAGGGCACGCAGACAGGGGCACAGCAAATGAGGCGGAGATGGGGGCGTAGACATTAATATGCTCTTAAAATAAGAACCAGAGGAGGGGTTAACGAGCTGCCTCCTTCAGGTGTCAGAGCCTCAGTGCTGCTAAGGAGACACCGTCAGAGCAGAGGGGGAGGCCGAGCAGGAGGCAGGCAGCCCTCGGCACGGAATCTGAGGGGGTAGGCGCTGCAGCCTGGCCGCCGGGAGGGCTGGGGAAGCCCCGAGCTGGGGTGACACTGGGAGGCTGGGGCACAGGCGCCTCCGCGGCCTCCTGAGCCCTGGGTGCCCTGGAGTCAAATCAGACCATTATGGAGCAGCAAGGGACATTTCTGTGCACCCCTCTTCCCGCTATGCACCCCCACTCCACTGCACTCCCCCTTTCCACTGTGCACTCCTTCCAGCTGTGCACTCCTTCCAGCTGTGTACCCCCTTCCAGCTGTGTACGCCCTTCCCACTGTGCACTCCTTCCCACTGTGCACTCCTTCCAGTTGTGCACTCCTTCCAGCTGTGTACGCCCTTCCCGCTGTGCACTCCTTCCCACTGTACACTCCTTCCAGCTGTGTACGCCCTTCCCGCTGTGCACTCCTTCCAGCTGTGCACTCCTTCCCACTGTGCACTCCTTCCAGCTGTGTACGCCCTTCCCACTGTGCACTCCTTCCCACTGTGCACTCCTTCCAGCTGTGCACTCCTTCCCACTGTGCACTCCTTCCAGCTGTGTACGCCCTTCCCACTGTGCCCTTCCCACTGTGCACTCCTTCCAGCTGTGTACGCCCTTCCCACTGTGCACTCCTTCCCACTGTGCACTCCTTCCAGCTGTGCACTCCTTCCCACTGTGCACTCCTTCCAGTTGTGCACTCCTTCCAGCTGTGTACGCCCTTCCCGCTGTGCACTCCTTCCCACTGTACACTCCTTCCAGCTGTGTACGCCCTTCCCGCTGTGCACTCCTTCCAGCTGTGCACTCCTTCCCACTGTGCACTCCTTCCAGCTGTGTACGCCCTTCCCACTGTGCACTCCTTCCCACTGTGCACTCCTTCCAGCTGTGCACTCCTTCCCACTGTGCACTCCTTCCAGCTGTGTACGCCCTTCCCACTGTGCACTCCTTCCAGCTGTGTACGCCCTTCCCACTGTGCACTCCTTCCAGCTGTGTACGCCCTTCCCACTGTGCACTCCTTCCCACTGTGCACTCCTTCCAGCTGTGCACTCCTTCCCACTGTGCACTCCTTCCCACTGTGCACTCCTTCCCACTGTGCACTCCTCCCCACTGTGCACTCCTTCCAGCTGTGTACGCCCTTCCCACTGTGCACTCCTTCCCACTGTGCACTCCTTCCCACTGTGCACTCCTCCCCACTGTGCACTCCTTCCAGCTGTGTACGCCCTTCCCACTGTG